>KK114266.1:288173-315356 GCA_000611955.2 Stegodyphus mimosarum
ATATAATTTGTTCTAAATTATTTAAGAAATTTGAAAAACAACAAACATTACACTAGGAATGTATACATATATTATTTTCTAGAGACATTAGGTTATTTAGAAGCAGGAGAGATGAAAAAAAGAGCGATGCCTTCGCTGGGACTCGAACCACAGACCTCTCGAATACGCGTCGAACGTGCTGACCACTACACCACGGAGGCATTCTAGGAAGGTGGGAGAAATTCCTTATATACTCCCCCTTTTAAAAGGTGACTGGGATTAGGGGACCCAATCGCCAAATCCTGGTGATGGAGAATCATCATCCACTACCCTTTTAGTTCCAACGCCAATAGAGATATTATGTTGTTTAGAAGCAAGAAAGACGAAAAAAATGAGCAACGTCCTCCCTGAGACTCGAACCCGGACCTCTCGAATAAGGGCCGAGTGTGCTGACCGCTACACCACGAAGACATGCTAAGAAGGCAGGGGAATACCTTAGAATTAAAGAAAAAATATAATGATTTATTTTAAATATTTATTAATGAAATCTGTCTTATTTAGTAACTAATGAATTTGCATATTATAGCAGTAGAATATTGTTAATACTACAGAAACAAAGTTTATATGTATTTAAGATTTATACTATTAATGACTGTTTGGAGGAGACTTTATTCTTAATAACGCAGAATTTTATTTATCATATTTCAAATATCAAGAAATTAAAAATGCAGTAGTATTTTATGCAATATAAATTCAGTTCCTTTTACATAGGAATGTGTGAATATTAATACCATACGACCCTGAAATGTTACTATATGATCTTTTGCATATTCTCTACCGATCAATCTCCATTGCTTCTCTATCTACCGACACAAGTACGACTATCTAAGCCACCCAGATGATGATATTTAAGCCTCAAATGATGATCATTTCTAAGCCTTCAAATGTGTTCTTGTCTTCTCGATCCTAACATGTAAAACAGGACTGCGCATATATTATGTTAACGTTATACAGGCCCTGTATATACCATATTTTTTCTGCGTTTATTACACATTGATGACCCATTAAGTTAATACGTTCTTTGGTGTACTTTACATTTTGGACCTGAAAATTCTCAAAATTTTGCCCGTTCAATATATTGACGACACTTTCATTCGCTCCAAGCATTCTGGTTAAAGAAAACGTCCACATGGGCGTTTTATTCTATTGAAAACACTTAAAATCTTCACTTGTTACTTTAACACGTAACTCCCTGAAAGTATTGTCCATATGGCCCATTTTATTTAAATGCACTTCTCATACTGGCTTCTTGAGAATGAATCGAATTTCAAATGCAGTAGAATACCACTACGCATTTTCCTTTTTCTACGATTTCCAGCATTTTATTGTAACTGATGCAGAAATTTCACTTTCTGTCATTCTGGGCACCGGCCATTTTTCTCTCGAAGTGCAGACTTAGATAAAGTCTATGTGTAACATCTGCTACCTACACTAGAATTTGAGCACTAATGGGAAACGTGAACCTAGTTCACATAATGGATCCACGTATGAGGAGCTCCTTAGCTACAGTTTGCATTTAAACTGGCTCTATTTCGAGTGATAATTTTATTTCAGCCTGGCAGAACAAAGGCGAACTACATACATACTTCAATAGCGAACTACATATATACTTCAATTCAATAACCCCCTCCGGGGGCAGGGGTGCTATTCAAGCCGCTGATTAAAATTACCTCTATTAATCTTAGTGAATGATTATTGTGTCTATTTTTCCACAAATGATGCCATGTTAATATTATATTACCAGAGACTTTAACAATATATCCTGATAGCTAAACACCCACCTTCTCTTATTATACGAACACGAGGGCTATTAGAACATGTTTTATCTCATTTTCGAGATCAGCACCCCTAAGTTGTAAAGACTGGACACATATATAATAAAATATATCTGAAGCTATGTAATGTGCTTCAAAGATGTACTTTTATTTCTTTAGTTAGTCACGTTGTAGACTTTCCCTAGGCAGTTTAACCTATTATTCAAATATTTGTTATATTTCCTGAACTCCTCAACTTCCCCTCGCATTTCCTCACCAGGATGTAAATTTAAAATTAAGTGAAGTGAGTATTTAAACGGGTGGATCTTGGAGTTTATTCAGTGTCTTTTCGCTAGATAGCGCTCGTTTCGTTTATGACCTTGCTTGACCTTGCTGTTACACTGATATGCCTCTTGGCCATTTTGAATAATTACTGCGCATGTTAGGCTTGTCGAGTCAACCTAGATTAGCCGTAGCTTAAGGTGCTAGACCAGCACTACTCTTTTTAGATTTGGATTTATTGTGTTACAGTTCTTCGTTTTCAGCGCAAATTGTGGGTGTTATTGTAAAGCAAGAAGTACGTGCCTTTCTGTTCATAGTTGAAGTTAGTAAAGGGTTATTCTCACCGTTCTTCTGTACTGGTATTCTTTCACGCCTGTGCGAGAAGTGGCCAGATTCATTGTTACATCTAGATTAGTTTATGTGGCCTTAGAAAGACAGATGATATAAAATTTACTTTGAATATTTTGTTAACTTTTGCCATCTATAGTTAATTTTATTCATCGTAATATGCCATTAATTAAAGAAAAATGAATTATATAATTGCAATCTATTTACAGTAAAACTTCTAAACTACGTAGTTTAATAAAAAACTATAATTCGTAAAAGAGGTGAAAAGGGAAGATTTACAGGTAAGTGGTACTATAAAGATTGTGCTGCATTCTAAAGTTGCTTTACCGAAGCAACAGAAGAGCCATTATTAACTTTCAAGTAGTTAACGAGTTTAAAGCGGAAAGACGCAATGGCATCAAACGCATCAGTAATGCCCAGTTTATTAATCTGGCGAAAGAGGTAATATCTGGGGATGGGTAAATAACGGAAGCCAGTTAACTTGAAAGCACATAGCCATAAATTTGTGAGAGAATAAATTGTCTAATGAAATAAGCAACAATGCATGCACTCCTGGCAAACAGACAAATATTGTTTGCAGAACTCTCGAGATGTTCATTTTGACATGTGCGACATTTGCTTTGATCGAACTGTGAAAAAAAAAAGTTTTGGGTTTGAGATTATGTTTTGATGTATAAGTTGTAGATAACGAGATGCTGGAGAGCATTTTCTGTATCAACGAAGCTCATCTTAATAAGCTCTTATTTAGTTTATTCTTGGTTGTTGGTCGATATGGTAAAAATTTGTAATCCATTTTTAAACAAAGACGTTTTAAATAATTTCGTGATGCATTGTCGAGATCAATTGTTTAGACACATATGTGGATGACAATACACTGTAGTGAATTTTCTTTTTATTTTCAAAATTCGATTTAGTTTTTTTTTTTCAATTAATGTTTGCAGATTTTAGTTTTTGATGTTGCTTTTTTTTCAATTAATGTTGGCTGATTTTAGTTTTTGGTGATGCTGAGAGTAATACGTAGTGTAAAACTTGTTTGCCTACCAATGAATTATACTTGCTGTAAGTAAAATATAAATTTTAATGGATGCTTTCTTTGAGCTTAACAAAACAGACGAACAGGATATGTCAAGCTATGACACGTGAGGGAAAATATATAATGAATAACATATGATTAACTTCACTGGTACAAATTGCTATGTTACGTCATTTGAGTCTACCTGGCTATTCATTTAGATCTGCAGGCATTTGACTGCAACACTTCCATGCGATACTTCATGTAAATGCTGCGCGGGATACCTTGCTAGATTTCTGTTCCTACCATAGTGTTCGAGAACTATTTGTCAAAATTCCATGCATCACACCGCCGCACCACTCTGGAGAGAATCACGGCTGCTGGCCACGTGGATAAATAGTTTTATTGTGGTGATCCACGTTTTAAAAATGGATTTTTAACCAACAGTTCTGGCTTCGTTTACAGATATCTGAGTTAAAAAATTCTTCTCCATTTTCACAGTGACTTGCTTCGCTTTCATCCTGGCTGCTATTAATTTCTCCTTTTAAGTTTTACATAACTCAAATTCTTTAGTATATGCTTTTTGCGAGACTATCGCTTTCGATAGAAGATCCAATATTTTTTCATCCAACTGTTGTACTCGAATTCCTTTATCTTCCAGAATTTCCAGGGACGATAACAGAATATCACTGTTCAATTCTCACTGGTTCAAATGTTCATGTAAGCTATAGTATGCTTTTGTGAAGGATGCACGTAGTGGTATTTTTCGTACTTTCAAAACTACCATTTCTGCTGATAAACCATCAAAATTGTCCTTTACCTAACTAATGCATCCTATCAGATGGACGCCAAGTTTTATTGTCGTGATCTACGTTTTAAAAATGGATTTTGAATCAGTTCGTGCACTAACCTAGTGCTTCACATTAGAGAGTAAAGAACATCCGTGCTACAAAAATATATTTTATTTACACAGCAAAAGCGCGCCGCAACCACAAACTTAACCACAACTCGTTTTTGTAACATTCGTCTCAACTCGTCCACAACTCGTCTTCTTTTTCAACACTCCGGTAGCGCATGCGCATTGATCATTACAAAAGAAGCTTGGCAGGTACTGCCATCTGTTGGATAAACTATTTGCTACAACTAGAACGACACATACCAGACAAGCAGATCGTGAGGACACGCAGTCTTTACACATTTCTTCACTTTTACTGCGGGATTATATAGCGATCCTTTCTCTCTTTAGCAGCCAAAAAGGAGTATGCAAATTTTCTAATAATGTTGAAATATATTTTCGAAGGAATCAGGCGCATTAAGAATTTCAGAAATTACCTTTTAACGCCATTTGATAGGGTGGCACAAATTTTCGAAAACTGCTCGATTTTTTACTAGTATTTGACATTCATGATTTTAAAATTTAAACATTTAAAAATATATTGGTCGCAAAATTTTTCACAGATTATAAGGTACAATTTTATCCCGCTTTAAAACAATAATAATAAAAACTTATTAATCGGGAGTTTTTGTAATTTTTCGTTATAAATATGCTGCAATGAACAGAAAGAGAAGTAAAGATTCTCTTGTTTCAAGATTCTGTTACGTCAAACTATAATCATATCCATAAATTAAGGATAATTCGGAGTCAGGCAGAAATTGAACTCTAAAATAAATATATCACCTGTAAAATCACTACACACCTCTTCAAGAATCATATGCAAATTTCAGGAAGTAACCAGATGACAGCGATGGTACGTCACAATGACGATAGTGTAAGAGAGTGATATATAAGGAATACAGGCAAAGAAGTAAAATTGTTCGCAGTCTCTTTGTAAGTATTTCAGTGCAATAACCAAATAGTTATGACACAAAGGACGAATATGGATGATTTTTTACGTGGTAGAATTATCGGCCGTCTGGAATGTGGGCGTACCCAAATGGAAGTTTCAGACGAACTTGGAATGCCCAGAGTGTCATTTCCAGGCTTTGGCAACGATTCCAAGATGATGATAATATGAGTAGACGTTACAGCACAGGTCGCCCCAGAGTTACAACGCAGAATGAGGACCGGTATTTGGCAGTTACTGCCAAAAGAAACAGGCGGAGCACAGCCTCAGACCTGTCCCGTCAGCTCTCTTCAGCTACTGGTACGACAGTTTCAAGGCAGACCGTGTACAAACGCTTAGGGCAGATTGATCTATGTGCTCGTAGACCTGTCAGATACGTTCCACTTACTGCAACTCACTGTCGCCTGCGGTTAGCCTGGAATAGAGAGCATGCATTGTGGACACCGCAACAGTGGGCTTGTGTGATGTTTTCCGACGAGTCCAGGTTTAGCTTGCAGTCTGATTCTCGCCGCACTTTCATATGGAGAGCTCCAGGTACCCGTTACCACCAAGAAAACATCATTGATCGACACCGTTACGGTGGTGCAGGAGTGCTCTTTTGGGGTGGAATTATTCTGGGTTCCAGAACTGACCTGCATGTTCAAACTGGAACCATGACAAGCCAAATATATCGGGACGTCATTCTGGAACAACATGTACGTTTGTTTCGGGGCGCCATGGGCGCACAATTTGTGTTTATGGATGACAACGCCCGTCCTCACCGTGCAAACATCGTAAGCGAATGCCTTCAATCGGAGGATATGACCTGTATGGACTGGCCAGCATTCTCTCCCGACTTGAATCCAGAAGAGCACGTGTGGGACATGCTTGGCCGACGAGTTTCAGCCCGTCAACCACCTCCTACATGTTCACCGGAACTTCGGAGAACATTGCTTTTCGAGTGGTGTAATATCCCCCAAGATCAGATCGATAATTTGATACTCAGCATGCCTAGACGTTGTACGGACTGTATTGCATCGTCTAGGAGACATACGATGTATTAACAATCATAACAACCATGTAATATTGGTTTTTTGTAAATAGATTTTTTTTTGTAATTTGCTCCAGGGAGAAAAAATCGCTAATTTTTTTAATAATATCAAACATAGAGCATCCTTTTTTGCTCTTTAGCTTTTGTTTAATAAATAAGCTTTGCAAATAATTCAAATTTGTTTTGCTTCTAACTCTTCCTTTGCCTGATTTTGCATGATTTATCCTTAATTTATGGACATGAGTGTACTTTTCTTGCTCCGGTATAGCTGCAAAGAATTGCTATAAAAGTTTTCTATCATTTTTAGGTGCTCTGTTGCTCCCCTTTTTTAGTATATATTTAGTATTTATTCGCTTCATTCTACTAATATAACAAGAAAGAGGACCGATTCGTATTAAAAGTTTTTTAGAATGAAATCTGCTGCATCACATTTTTTTTTTTTTACATTTTATAAGTTTATTTATATTTTGCTGAGTATTTCATTTTAAAATCTGCTTTTCTTAGTTTTAATGTGGTACGTAATTTTATATTCGTTTGTGGGACATTAAAATTACAGTAACCAAAAATGTACCTGTTATAAAGATTTGAAATTTTCAAAGGTTATAAAAAATTCATCATCCACTTTTAAAGCAAAAAAGATTAATTAAGCGACTTTCGAGATTTTTAAGATCTAGCTTTACCATTTTTAGAGCTTTTATTGAATTCTCTCATGGTGCAAGCCCGCAAATGTGACAACTTTGCCATCCATTTTTGAACTATTCCTTGGTAAGTTCCTACCGAGTTCAAATTTTGCCTACGCACTATTTGTAAATGACAGAGAATAAAGTGTATAGCAACGATGTTTTCAAAATTTGATTTATATTTTTGGAGTTTTATGTTGAAACGATATTTTGTTTAATTAGCAAACTAAATCTGTCGGAATTTTGCTGCTGTCATGATTGAATATTGAGCAAACAATCTTTAAAATTCAGTTGTGTGATATTTTTGATAAAAACGCTTGATTTCGTTTCGATCTTGATGTTACAGAATTGTTGGAAATAAAATAGTGATCAACCCTGTTGAAAAATGAATTTTCAAATAAATAATTTGATTCATAAGATTTCATTAAGACTAAAGAGATGGGCAAGGAAAATTTTAAAAATGATTTATAAAATAAACTTTTATTTAAAACTCTTAAAATCGTCATTAATGAAATAAAAGGATTAAAAACATTCTTATATAATTCAATGAGAGTTAACATCAATAATCCTCATTACAAAATTCATCTATTATTGTATATCAGGGAAAATCATAGTCGTTTAAATAACGAATAAACGCCAATAACTAAATCTAATAATTATATAGGATTATCAAAATATAAGCAATTCTTTTTATAAATTTCTTAACGTCAACCTAGCTTTTATTATACGGGGAACAAAATTGTAGATGCAATTTTTAGAGAGAATTCCCATGAAAATTTATGGTTAATTATTTTTCCCTTTTTAATTCATTTTTCATTTTATGAGTTTTAAATAAAATATTTTATTAAAATAATATTTTATTACTAAATGTTAGTAATAATATATTATATAAATATTATTACTAAATATTAGTAAAATATTTAATATAAAATAAATATTTTATTTCTTGCGATCTCACGTTAATGCCTAAAATCAAGCAGTATATACATTAATAGGTTGAATACCAAATCTATTTTGAAAAATTAGATTTGGATGCCAGTATGCTTAATTTACCACATATAATTTAAAAAATATATTTTAAATAATTTCACGCAAATTTTATTTGTTAAAAAAATGGTAAATGAAAGAGAGATATCAAATTATTTTGTGACCGTACGTCTCCGAACATAATTTAACGTATACCATTTCAAACTATCGTTCTCTATAATACAACAATAAACAAAAGTCAACTACTGTTATTCTCGTGTTGAAATCGCTGTTTTATTCTCGATTACAGCTGATTAGTTGTCATCTAGCACTGATTGCGCGAGTATTTGAGCGCTGTGAATTATCTTAAACTATTTAGTAATCCGAATGGTGCTTTTTCGAGAATAAAGTTCACGTAGGAAGAACTCCAGCAATATACTGAAATGGATGAATCAGAGTGGGCTGAATTTCTAAGCGATAACAGTGACGCGATTGAGATTACGAACTGTAAAATGAAACTGAGAGTGATAAGAGCTATAAGATGTTTTTTATGAGGCTTTTTTGTCACTACTGAACTTTTAGCAAACGCTCGTCCCACAAAATTCCCACGCATTTGCAACTGATTAACTGGTAGTGGACACGCAAAAGTTATTCTTCAAAACTCCTGATGGGCATCTATCAGCAGTGCGTTATCATGCGCCACCTGATGTTTCGCAATCAGCCTGTTCAGTCTTCGGTCTACCAGTCAAACCAAAATACTATGCAAGGGATTTTGTTTTCAATGGCAGATTGTGAACAGTTACACTTTGTAACACAGTTCATTAATCTATACTAAGGCCAGATGTAGTGGCCTCTTTATTATGGAGACTCCTAATAGGTGGACCATCATTGCCTGCTATGAAGGGACAGACAGTTACAACCATGCCTTCTCCGGGATTCGAACCAAGGCTCTTCAGTATGTCAGACAGTCTCCCCTAACCCCTATACCGTTTGGGCGGCTGCAAGTGATGTTTAAGGAGGGAAAAGAGAAAGAGTCACTTAAGTGCTTTCCTTGGCAACGCGATTCCAAGATTTTTTTCCAAGATTCCGGGCACCATTGTCGTTGAATAGGAAGAAGTACTGGAGCTGTCTTTGTATCAAACTGATCGATAAGGGCGATGAGGCTCGGTAATGCTTCCAGCACCATTTTTCTGCAAGAAACCTTGCTCTCTAGACATCAGTTAATCTTTTACAGTAAGCTGTCACTAAGCTCGATTGCAGAACCTTGTATCGTAAGCAACAATGGGCTGAAACTTATTCTCCAAAAATCTTCCGCTGGTTCGTAGCTGAAATGCTACATATGTACAACATAAGTGCTTAGATCTTGCGCTATTCATTCATGTTGCAGTAATTTACAAAATTAGCTCATTTTGTTACGTATGACTCCAAAAGTGTATATGATACAGGTACTTAGATGCACTTTAGAAGTGGATTTAGAACTGGAACCCTATTCTTTATTCCAAAATTTAGCTTTTAGTAAAGGATTACGACAGTATTACTAAGCTACAACTTCTATTTTAAAGCACCTTGAGCATTTCAGGTTTACAAATTGTAAAAATTCTAATCACACCTATCATTACATAAAAATACCCTTGTAGGATAAAGTGGTAAAATATTTTAATACAATTTCGGTTAAGAATTCAGTAAAATTTAGACTTCAATAAAATAATATCACGTTGGCATTTAGTAAAATCATACTCGTTACATAATATCAGTTCACTCCTTTGTAAAGAAATTGTAAGCATACTTGCGCTTATAATATTCTATACTACAATTAAATAATTAATTGCTAAACCATTTGACTTCAGAAGTTAAAAAATAAAGTCTATTTCACGTATCATTATCATTTTCTTTAGATTTAATGCGTATTTTTTCGTAGCCGCAACATATATTTTTTAGTTGCTTTATAAAAATAGCTTCAGTTGTTGGTCTGAAGGAAATTCACTAATTAGATACTCCCAAACATTTTCAATTCGATTAAAATTTTAGCTTGATGTCCAGAACATCAGTGGCCTTTCATACAAACTACCTTTTATCACTTCAAATGCACATCATGAGGTGTTATTTATTATACTAACAAATTCAACAATAGCACAAATTGACGGATTTTATGCAAGAAATTTCCACTACTAGTATAATTCTTACGATAGTCATTTTGAAAAATAATTGCTATAGGTTTATTTACAAATCAAAGGGGTACTCATTCACCTTTTTCCACGAGTTTGGTATGAGTGGTTCACGTGACTGAGTAACTTTTGGCTTTGAAAAAAATGAGAGTTTCTTGGTAGCGCAAGAAATCTATTAGATGAGAAGTCGAACATTAGATGTAGCAAAAATTCGATACCTACCTTGAGCTTCATGTTGCTATAGAAATGACTATGATCTACTTGCGGGCTTGAGACAATTTTTGACGGCCAACAAAATTCGATACCTACCTTGAGCTTCATGTTGCTATAGAAATGACTATGATCTACTTGTGGGTTTGAGACAAATTTTGACGGCCAACAACTAAGTTTAACAAATTTACTCTTATCTATTTCAAACTTACTAACAATGTGTAGAGACATTAGGTTACTTCGAAGCATAAAACATGAAAAATGAGCAGTGAGATCGCTATGATTCGAAACTTGGACCTCTATAATACGCGCCGAGCGTGTTGACCATTACACCACGAAGGTATGCTAAGAAGGCGGGAAAAATACCTTATAAATGTTACTGAAAAATAAATTTTAAACTTACACAAGAAAGCAAACTAAGACTGGCATTGATTTTGAATTAATCTCTATTGATTTGAAGTTAAATTAGAAATAGGTCCCTTTTCTTCAGAAGAACGGAGAAACATTATCTTCGAATTAATGTTGCGAGTTTTTGTATAAATTAATTCGAAGGAGTTGTTTAACGTGTTTATAATTATTTCTCATATTTTAAGAGTCAAGCATCGGAGTACAACACTTTGTACTCTGCAGAAGAGACAATTTTTATTTCTAGTAGCAAAGTGTACTGCATTACTTCTTTATTTAATAAACCTGTTTTGCTAATGAAACTTAATCTGAGGTCCAAAAAACAGATAAAATGAAGTAAGTTTAGCAATAAATAACCAAAATGGAAAAGAAAAATTTGGTTTTACATCAAACTGTCTTCCAACTGTCTGATAGAGAAGATACCAATGTTATGTTGTGTTTATTTATATAAAATAATTACACATGTGGAAATGCAGTTGAATTTAATTATCAATGCGAATAGACCTCCCGTACTATATTCCATTATTGGTGACCTTGTATTTCAGTTCTTCATGTGGAGACGTTGAGCCTATCGTTTAATTATTCCGCCACATCCGCCACATCCGTTAATATTTCCGCCACATCGTTTAATTAGTAGAAATAGTTGAGTGCCAATTATGCTGATGTGAATAAGCAACCACGTTCTGGACAGTGGGTGACTGTTTGCGTGTCACTTAATTTCACTTGACATGAAAAGTGACCTTATCCAAGTGTTCTTCGGCTCTCTAACTGCAACCCGAAGGTCATCGTTTCACGTTATGGGGATTAATGAAAGGACCACTGCTGCATAAAAGTTGGCTTACTCTTATTATTCTAGTTTATTTTCGTATTGGTAACTGTTTTTCTAGATTTAAATTTAATAGGATATCGAGATCCGATATCCCTCTCTAGTATTTTGTTTACGTTAATTTAAATAATAAAAGACAACCTTCTATTGACGTTAATATTTGCATAAGCTTCGAATTACAATGCGGAAGAACGGAACCATTAAAACTAAATCGCTAATGAAGCCACCCACATTGTATTGAAAATAAATTCTGAAAGGGAAAAATAGATTACTTACGTTGTTTGCTTTTAAGGCAATGCGTGCTGTCATATAATGAATGCGATTTGCACGTTCTGTTGGCAACTGGAAAACCTTTCGAATACAAATGACAACACAGACGATATTACATATTTCCTTGCTCCATAAAACCCAGTGTACTCTGCAGTGGCGCTGAACTAAAATGGCGCGGGGCGATAACTTACCACTAGGTCTCTGTTTTTTCTCGGTCGTCCTTGAAATGAGGGAGAATGCAAAGAATGACTGCATTTCATCGTGCGTGTATTGGTAGGTGATCGAACAGTTTTGGTTACCTTCTCTAGCTTAATATAAAGCACATCAGAGATATTTTCTGTAAGACTCAACAATTCTATTAACAGACAATAGTTTGGTTGTTTGTTACATATAATTGCTATGTGGACTTCGAATATGAATATTGAATAGAATAGATCTTATCTTTTATTAAATGATATTAAAGTTACAATTAAGTCTAAAGCTAAAAAATTGTTGATAGAAAACTTACTCTAATTTGATTCAGGTGTGAAGTGCTGTTAACATTCCTTTTAAAGAACAGATCTGCTAATAAATTCTGGGATGTTTCCATAATGTGTTACTAACTGAAAAATCAAACTTAATAATTCGTTTCTCTGAAACTTTAAGAATACATCAAGAATTTTTAGACCTGTTTCTTCCTCTTGCCAATAAGTTTATCATTTTGCTCACAGCTTGATTTTCATCGTATGTTTGACTGTCATTTTGGACAACAGCAATTTAAGTTTTACGTATAACAGAAATCTCTAACCCGTAGCTAATTCATCTGCTTGATGAGCTGCTTCATTTCGGGAGATATCTACCTATATATCCTCGGATCCAATGCAGGATGGCGTTTTTTTTTTCTTTCCAGGTTACCAATGCTTTTCCCTCCCTTTTGTGAGTTCGAATAAACTGGAGAGAATCTTAATTTGAATCTGAAACGAACTACCAGTACTCAGCAATTTTAACACTCGGCGGCTGATGGGCATCGTGTTCTAGGAAATAGTGGTAAGCTTCAAAGTTTCACACAGTTAAATAATAACATTATTTGCGCAAATTAAAATTGAAAGCAATATTAAAAGGAAGGATATTACATTGTGATTCTAAAATAACATAGTTATATGCAACTATTATTAACTCATTTTTAGCTTTTAAAACTTACAAGCTACATATATGAGAATGATTTTGACATGCCAAATTAAACAAAATTATAAATTAAATAATGTTTCTCACTAATTAATCACAAAAGAATATCAGAGAACGACATCAGATAGAAATAAAATGAACCTAACAATATTCTAATTTATTTTTTTTGAACGAGCTCTCATAAAAGTTCGGAAATCATGGTGTTAAAGTCCAAAAATTTTAGAATTCAAATACTATTTTGGCCACTTTTACTCGTACGAGAGTCTAATATTGCATAACGGTATAGTGCATATCTGTAAAGGTTAAAGAGAGCGAATTAGTTAGATTTTTGTCATATTTTTTTTGCAAAACTGATGCTTTAAATTTAAAAGGGGCTATAACATAAATCTTTGTAGCGTTTAAAATATTTTTATAAAAGAAAGCATATATCAATGACCAACTCTCGCGAAAGTAAATACCGCAGAAAGACTTTTATGAATATGTTGTTTACATCTACAGGCTACGTCAGTGGTCTAAAACTAGGACTAGAATGGATGTGGAAGCATCCACAGAACAGAGCGTAGAAGCTTGAGGACTGTGGTCATCGTATATAAAAAGTGAGGTAACACTACTTACAATATACAATTAGGCCTGCAGCAATAGTATTATGCACCCCCGCAACAATCAGAGGAAACATATTGCCATCCGGATTGCGGTCTATCACATGTGCAACCAGTTAATTCAATTTCATTTTACCAAATAACAGACAGTTTTTACGAAACATGGCCTTGCCTTAGTTTGTGATTTCGCTGACCAACTCGAAGGGCTTTGATAGCATTTTCTAGGTTCAGATAAAACAGCTTTATCAGCTCAACTCGCTTTGCTCAGCAGTAAGCGCCATTTTACTAGCCCGTTCGAATACCTGAGTGAAGAAACAAACTGTCTTCCCACTCTGATTATTAAAGGTTTTCCACAAGCAATGCTTTGCACATGGTGTGCTGTCGTGAGTGCTTCTACTGTCTATCCCACCGAATTATGCAAAGTGCAGATCCTTTACAATGCGCTTGTCTGCAAGTACTTTACGCCAGAAATTTTCTTCATTTTCATTTTTGTCATGTGTCTCGTTCCAGCTGCATTTATGGCTTTTCAGTGCGCTGATAAATTTTCGAAGGCAAAAAAGTGGGTGTTGCCTTTCCCAAATTTCGAAATATTTTCAGTGTAACCGTAACCATGAGAGGTCTATTGTTTTAAATCATCACAATCTCGAAAGCATATCTTCAAATAACAATATCCGAAATTTCATTTCGAATATTTCAGCGGATAGGACGCTAGGGGTCTCTATTTTGAGAAAGTTATTTTATAACCACTCTGTACTTCTTGCAAATATGGTGCAGCAGGTATTTTAAGATTTCAGCTATTTGCCGTTCGAGATTACATCATTTTCCATGACAAAAATTATGACATTAAAAACGAACATAAACAGCGTACCAGAAATTCTATAGATGAAGCTAATTAATTTATAATGTGATATAAATCTATTTCAAAGATTCGTATAGATTTGAACTTATTCATATTATTCTTCTTTAATTTATTTACATAACCTTATAGCCCAAATAGGCAACTTACCCAGAAGGGCTATTAATTTCCTTTTTCGCATTTTGAGTCGCCCACTATAAAAATATATTCACTTTTCAAACTGTCGCCACCAAATATTACAGACCTGTATTATATTTAAAGAAATTAATTAATGAATAATTTGCATGAATTTATGTATGTTTCTCAAATTATGAAAAAAAAACAGCAGTACTTAGAGACATCAAATTTTAGATAACATAGTCCTCCACTGGAATATTGACATCTGGAACCCCACATTTGGAGTTTGGAATTTGTTTTGTTACCTATTTCATATTTTGCAAAACGTAACGATTTCAAAGCGAGCAATGACAACACTGTACGAAAAAAAAATTATGTCCAGCGCGCGAGACGATGTATCGGAAATTCTAAAGATATGCTCTTTTTGAATATTTTGCAGTATTGCTGTTGAATTGAGTTTCATGGTTTAAGTGCAAGAACATGATAGTTAATAAATAAAAGTAACGCAAAAAACGTTAGAAAAACGCCCCTTTGGACGTAATATAAGATCTAAAAGCTTTGAGATTTCTTTTTACTTTTGTCAAAAAATAAATAATGTCAGTAATTTTGCATCATAATCTTTTACACAGAAACATGAGTATTTTTATTATGTATCCAAGAAAAATTTAATAAATAAGAGCAAGAGACTAGATTATCATTATTTATTTTCAAGTTTTATCTCAGTTTGAAATTTTCTCTGAAAACTTTAAAACATTTTCGTAACTTCTTTATGTTATTTAAAGATTAATTAAACATGCTAGAATCATTTGTTTTTAGACATCAGTACATTTGAATTACAAACTGTATCCGAAAAATATGTCTTCAGGTTACCACACTGAAGATTTCAAATTGAAAATAATTATGAATTTGAATTTTTTCTCTTTGTAATATTCTTATTGTTGTTTTTGTGAGTTTCGATAAATATTTAGAGAGCGAAATTTAAAATGATTTTTAATTTGTTACTAAACGTATTTAATTTTGCTAAAAAATCTGGTCCATCAGCTGTTTTAAGATCATGAATTTGACCCGCACGCAATTTGAGTTTCAGACTATGATCTATACGAGAATGGTTCTCAAACATTTTTGTCCCATGCATCGCTTTTAACATTGTTAGAAGATAATTCTTCCCCTGCTTTCCAAAACTCAAAAAATACATATACACATTTATTTAGATTATTTTTAATGTAATTTATAAGTTAAACAGCAAAAACGTGTAGAAAATGCCGATAATACCAAAACTTGAAAAGCAAATTATTTTATATTCATAAACTAAAACTAAATACTTAACAACTAAATAAAAGTAATTTTTTAGTATGTATGCATTCAAAGTTGTAGTTGGTGATCGTACGTCTTTCCAGCCATCTGATTCATTGATAACTTAAATTTTAATTATGTAAAATATGGCTCAGTTTGTTCTTGGGATGGCTTTTTGAATTGTGTCATGACACCACATGTCCAACTTCTGCTTTAGGAACCTCTGTGGCTTTTTTCTTTAGTTTCCTAATACTACATCCTATAAAATAAATCTAAATGATTTTTCAAATAGGTTTCAGAAAATCCATATGAATTTGAAATATTAATTATGTTTTCTGGATATGTATACATTCAGCGGTAGTATAGTCTGGTTCTGAGTAAAAGAACAATAGGCTCGCAAATTTAAAGGCACATTCAACGAATTGCTCACGCGAATTTGGGCAAGCTCCCTAAACTTAGCACTGATCATACTTAACTCTCTTGCTTTGTAGTGCTAGATGCGTGAAGCAGCACTTCATCAGACATAATGCAGTCCTCATATCTATCCATTTCATGAGGTTCGATGTCATGTATAAACACAATACCGAATGTCAATGGGTGGAGTTGTTTGCTGTTGTCAGATGAGCTTGTTAACGTCTTTTTTTAAGTCTTTTTGTGTACTGATGGACCTATAATTGACTAATGGTAAATAGATTAATTGTTTTCTCGATGTCCCTTTAAAACAGTGACTTTTCCAAAATAAAAATTTCAATCGAATCTTCTCTTTCAGTTTCATTTAGCACTTTCTTTTCTTCCCTTTTATTTTTTATGTTTTTGATATATGTATGATAGTTGAATAATACTTCTTATTGTAACGTCTTAAGCTTTTTTATCGACCACTTCGAAAGTTCTGAGGAAAAAAATTATTCTAACGACCACCTCGAAAGTTCGGAGAAAAAGAATATTTCTAAGGACCACCTCGAATATTCCCACCAAAGAAAAGAATATTTCAAAAGACCACCTCGAATGTTTTCAAGGAAAGAGTATTTCTTAACTAATTCTCGGAAAGATGAAAGTGACCAGCAGTCACAAACAAATCTCAGTTTTTGTTCCCTTTATAGTTATCTGAAGGAGAGACATTGTTCCGTTCCTTTACATCCGTTTATAAGTGCGTTGTCTCAGGCCACCCGGTTTGAGTTCCAGGTTGGAACAGGAAAGTTCTCATGGAGGTTTTCCAGGTCTGTCATCACAATATCCAGTTTTCAATCAAGGTGATTTCGCCAATCAAGAGACGATCTAAAAAATTACGGACAAATGAGGATTCTAAAAATCATCCTGACACGCCCAGAACAACTTAAACAAAAACAGAGAACGCAGTTCCAGTTAGTTATTGAAAGTTAGTTGTAATGTAGAGAGAAACCTTCTCTCGTGTTTTCCAGGTCTATCAGGATTAAATCTTGTTTCACTCTGTCAAGAGCAGCAATCTTATCTCTGCCAAGAAATTCAGTGGATGGTAGCAGTGTTCGCCGCTACCTTACTGGAGAGCATCCTGAACGGCCACGACCGAGCAAGAGAGACAGCCACAAGTTGGGTCGCAACACATCAGAACTCTGTGCCCTGAAATCGTACGAGCAAACGCGCAGGAGAAGTGAACTAATTCTAAATAGAACTTTAGATCGTTTCTCCCGCATCATATGTTTTGTGTTTTATATTGTTTCCCCACCTTTCGGTGAGAACAATATTTTATAAGTTTATTTTTTGCATATAGCCTAGAAAGAACCCTAATAATTTATTTATGCTAGCTCTTGCCTTGTGAATTCGCCACATAAGCTCTCTCTTTTATTACAATCTGAAAATCTGTCATCGATTAGTTTTTAACACTATATTTATTTATATCCATTCAAGTTTTAACGTGTTAACAGTTTAATAACTTAAATCTTTAGAATAAGAATAATATATAAAATGCTCCAGATCTTCTCAGTTTTGTTGTGACATAACAATTTGAGCACATGTATTTTGCAGCGGCATCGCCTTAGGCCATCCGATGTATGCCTATACATTTAAAACTGAGAAAAATATTTATTATTTAATTCAGTCATATAATAAAATCTTTATTAACTGCTTTTAATCTTAGAGCTTGGTTTAGATTTCGAAGCAAACCAAGATCAGGAAGCAATAACTTTGAAGAAATATTTACGCTCTTAGAAAAATTATTTTGAATTTTTATAAATTATATAAATCCCGTTACCATCCGCTTGTTCTCTATATGCTTGTGTATCTTACGTATGACCTCAATATAATAATTAAAAAGAATGTCCTCTGTTTTCATCTTTCAGGAGACGGAGACAGTTTAAAAGCTCACAAATAAATCCTCATTATAATAACAAATAAAAAAACTCAAACGTTACAACAAATTGCTTGAGGACCATAAACAAATAAATATAAGTCACATCTGGAAGACACATCCGGTTCAGATGTAGCCTCAGACTTTGGTAAAGTTCTTTAGTCTCCAAAATATCTTAGAGACAGAAGTGACAACTTTGAAACAATTTTATTTTTCATTTTTTCCACTCCGCTGGAAAAAATAAAACATGAAATTGACGGAATTGTTTTCTGCGTTTATTACGAAGGAAGTTTCCAAGTGAAGTTACCATACTTTTTAAAAGAATACTTCATCTATGGTAAGTTTATATATATATTGCGCTTATTTACAAATCGAAAATGTGTGAGACATTCCTGCATTTGCTTCTTGTATTTGTATCATATTTTGTACCTTTTACAATATTTAAATTTTGTATTAGAGTATTAATGTTTCTAAGTAATTTTCGTTCAATATCACCTAAATATTCAATAATTAATATTTACTTCTAATGTTATATTACTTTACGTTTGCATTTATTATTAATTTAATATTATTTTGTTTTTGTATTTATTATTTACTTCTTGGAAATTCTATTGTGTATTCTAAAATTTTCCAACTAGAAATTTCTAACTCTGTTTCTCTCTCTCTCTTTATCTTTTTTTAATAGTAATGCGTTTCTATAAATTTCAGGTTTTTATCTACACCCTTTCGCAATACTGAAAGCATTTTAGTAATATTATTTTGGAGTCACGGTTGCGAATAAATTTGCAATTACTTGTAGTTACTGGAAGAATCTTATGTCATTCAGTTTAATTAAAACTTAAAAATTATCTATCTTTACCCGAAAGCCGAAATAGGCCTAAACCTAGAACTCTTGCCTCGGACGTCTTTCAGAGTTCAAAACGCAGAGCTCTGGAAAGAAATTTAATATACTAAGAGAGGGAGCATAAGAAAATCATGATCGGAAAACATTTACTGTTTTATCGATTTATAGATTATAATACTTATAGTGGGTACATATCTTTTACATGAGCTGGAAATATTTTTTTAAATCTTATTTCATTGTAGTACGAAATTCGTCTGCAGTATTTCCAGATATTCCTGGCGTACCATTATTTAACGTCTTAGAGAAACCTTTTCTTTCAAGATTTATCAACACATTTTCAAAATCATCGTCATCTTTGTTATTATTAAAATTATGAATGTACTTTTAAAACCTATCACTTCTGAAACTTTAGTACGAACATATTGCATTAAAAGTGTCTTGTCAGTGCATTTACAAGCTTATCATTCGTTTCTAAAGAATTAAATAAAAAACGCATGTTGCATTGAAAGTTTTGTACATATCTCTGTATACTAACTAGTAAGCCCTCAATTCTCAAATGAATCGAATAAGCGAACGCGTAAATCTCGCTACGGTATGAATTAAGTGAATATGAAATTGGGAAAAAATAGAGAATAAGTCCAACTTTGGTCTCTCCCTCTTTCCTGCGCACTCTGCACAGGACCTAGATACTTCGAGAGAAGGTGCCGGGTCGCACCGCCCCTCCCCCTGCCCCCTTCAATCATAAAAATGAAGAGAAAAGATCACTGTATTATATATATGGCACATTGCGGGCGCCATGTCAGGCATGCGGTACTCGCCCCCATAAAGCAAATTCCCCCATAAAGCAAATTCCCCCAACCACGCGCCGCAATGAGGACCGGTATGTCATGCCGTTTGGCCTGTCATCCGGGGGGCCCCCCAAACCGGGGGGGCAAGGAAATGAAAAAGGTGGTCTCTAATGAAATTTGAGGGAGAAAGAAGTGAACGACGGCGACGGAACCCTGAGCAATGAAGAGAAAATCCCCGCTCTGTCCAGATGGCAGATTGGGAAAGAGAGTTAATGCTGATAGACGGAGGTTCCACTCTCTCTATATATATCACTTTCTGAGAACTCTAAGCCTGCTGTTTCCATTTCTCCCTTCTTCTCCAGGGATTGTACTGGAGGGACGTGTAGTCCTTGGGAAGGGGAAAGGGCGACTAAAATACAGCACTGAAGAGGAGAGAAAAGCGCCCCTGGATTCTGCGCCCGGGGGGCCCAGAATGGGCAGCTGCCCGTGCCATTCCCCCGATCTTACACCACCCGATGCCCTTTGCCCTTGCTGTGTCTCTGTCTGTGGAGGAAAGAGGACTCTCGCGAAAAGAGGAAAGCCTAGCCTCGATTTCGGGAGAGTGTGGGAGAGAGAGTGGGTGAGAGTAAGTGAATGTCACTCAAAAGACGCGCTGTAACGTCCTGGGGAGGGGCGGTGCGACCTTCCGGCCGGATGTGGTCAAGGGGACAGCTTCTCAGATGGCCCGGGGGCCCCCCAAACCGGGGGGCCCATTCTCCGTGCGACGAAGGGGACACACGTGGAACGCGTCTGGCATGAGGGGCTTCGAAAGAACGCGGCATTCTTCCCCCATAATCCGAAAACATTTTCCACGCACATGAACTCATTCAGATTTTTGGTATTCGAAGGAACAACGTGGATCTTCTGCATGCGTAGAAGGTGGTGTGGGAAAGGAGAAGCATGAGCGTCGACGAAAGAGAGCGAAAGCGCCGTTGAGCGGCCCTACGGCCTCCCCTGGACGGGGCCAGGGGGGTTCCCCTCGTGTGCCCCGGGGAGCCCCCCAAGGCCACATTTTCCTCCAGACCTCTCCAAAAGGGCTACGGAAAGATCCACTGATCGTCCAGATGGCAGACTACAGAGGCGGAGGCCTCCCCTGGACAGGGCCAGGGGGGACACATATTGGTGTGACGTAAATAACGGTCGTCGAACATGCAGCTCTTCTGCGCCAAGAGGATGATCTTTCCTCTCACCGTCGGTCCATGGTGGGTGGGGCGGTCGGGGCATGTGCTCGACGCAAAGTGCTGGCATGTCAGAGAACAGGTTGAGGGTTTGGCTACCGCTCCTCTTTTTCTTCGCTCTATCGTCGCACGCGGCAGAGAAGAGAAAAGTAATAAGACGAAAGGGATGCCATCACTTAACTTTTCTTTCAAATTCACGTTGCAGGTGCTGAAGGGACCCAGAGAAAGATTGAGGGTGCATTTTTGGAAGCAGGAACCCACACCGCTGTCCGGGGAGCTCTTCACACCATACATTAAAAGAAAGGCCCAGCTGGCGGGCGGGAGAGAGGCTCAGAGGCGCCAAGATCGGAGTAATAATTTTACATTGTGCCCTTCGCTGAGCTCACACGCGGACGAGGAGGCAGCTGAAGGCGAGAGTCAAGTCCGTTAAAGAAGAGATGAAGGAGGCAGATGAGAAAAGAAGGAGAGCGCGGCGTAACATATACACCGACTTGTGTCGATGCCGACGGGCGTTTGGGCACTTGGGCTTGGCCCTTCGGTTTCCCGTTTGAAAGGAACACATGCCGTCACAGCCAGGATTTGGGGACCGGGTCACGAGGCCTCTCAACACTCTCATACACACCATAAGAGAGGAAAGAAGAGGAAGAGAGGCAAGAGAGAATTAGGAGCTAGCCCGTGCGTCTTGTTCTCTGCCTCTATCCAGGAAAACGCTCCTTTATCTTCAGGATCCGGGTCATTTTTCTGAATGAAGTGATCCATTTGCTTTCCTCTCTTTGATATTTCTCCCGACCCACCTAGGCTCGCTTGTTTTCTCGGGCGCCAGGCACACGGAATATCTTTGTCGTATACGGGGAGGGGAGGGGGGGCCTCACCAGTTCGCCTTGAAGGGTCCCCTCACTCACTCACTCACTCACTCACCCTACGGCCTCCCCTGGACGGGGCCCACTCACTCAATCCTCTTCTTCTTACTTATATTGTAGAGACATTAGGTTATTTTTGGAAGCATCAGACATGAAAAATGAGCAACGCCTTCGCCGGGAATCGAACCACGGACCTCTCGGTTACGCGTCGAGCATGCAGACCACTACACCACGAAGGCATGCGAAGAAGGCGGGAGAAATACCTTATATACTCCCCCTTTTAAAGGGCGACTGGGGTTTCGGGGACCCAATCGCCAAATCGCGGCGCTGGAGAATCATCATCCACCACCTTTTTAGTTCGGGCGCCAGTGTAGAGACATTAGGATTTTTTTGGTAGCAGGAGACATGAAAAATATGCAATTCCTTCGCCGGGAATCGAACCACGGACCTCTGAAATACCGGCTCAGTGTGCTGACCATTACACCACGAAGGCACGCTAAGAATGTGGGAGATATACCTTATATACTCCCCTTTTTAAAGGGCGACTAGGGTTTTTAGGGGACCTAGTCGCCAAATCCTGGGTGTGGAGAGTCATCATCCACAACCCTTTTAGTTCGGGCGCCACTGTAGAGACATTAGGTATTTTTGGAAGCAGGAGAGATTGAAAAATAAGCAACGCCTTCGCCGGGAATCGAACCACGGACCTCTCGGTTACGCGTCGAGCATGCAGACCACTACACCACGAAGGCATGCGAAGAAGGCGGGAGAAATACCTTATAATATTTTCCCCAGTTGCTGCCTTCTCGGTCTCCCTCAGCCGACCCTTCCATTATTTTTAGCCGAAATGGCGTTAGCGAAAGCGTCCAGAAGTTGTGGAGGTCGGCAAGGGTCCGGGAGACGCCGGCGCCGCCCGGCGGCGCCCCCTCCTCATGGCGTCCTCTTTTTCTCCCTTCGCCTTAGAAAAAACCTTTCCACCACACGAAAGGGAGGAAGAGGCACGCAGCCAGCCCGTTTGTCTTCAAGCGAATCTGGCAGAGATATCCCTGAGGATGATCTACACCACGAACGGCTTTGTGGCGCGTTGGAGGATAAAGGAAAATGCATTTTCGGAAAAGGTCTTCCACTCCTCGAGTCGAATCCCGGCCCGTTCGAAACAGTCATCCCCCCGGTTTGGGGGGCCCCCCGGGGCACCTCGACCAGGGTGGCGGCCGATCCCCCATCCTACTGCCTTTCTTCAATTTTGTGAACACAATTCTTTCGAATGAAGAAATCGGGTCGGCCCTCGAACCCAGAAAGAGAAACCGCTCGGGCACCCGGACAGCTGTCAAAGAACCCCATGCCACATAGATATTCTGATCATCACAATGCCCTTGCGGGTACTTCAACCGCGACTAATGAAATATACTGAGCGCTCGGTGCGTATTCGGCCACGTTTCTGTGCGCTTTGAGGATCACTGAGTACATGTGGTGGCCCCGTCCAGGGGGCCTTCGTGGTGAGACCTAAAAATTTAAAGTCCCATTTTGTGGAAGGGAAAGAAAAGAACACAATGCAGTGCTTAATTGTTTTCTTTTTCTCTTCCTGCGATAATGAGCCAAATCGGTCCCGGGGAGTCCCCCAAACCGGGGGGCCATCCACGCATGCGCAGGCTTCGGACTACTAAGTTTAATGCGCTTGCGATTTTTGTGAGCTTTATAACGCCTCTTCAAAAATCGTTGCACACCGACCCTTTAGGAATTACACGTTCAGTGACGCGCCCTAACTGGGGTGGGATAAGCGTTCAAATTGTATCCCCTCAGGACTCTAAAAATCATCCAAAAGGAGCAAGACTCTCTCTCTTCAGTCCGCCCTGGAACACGTTTCCGTTCCTTCCTATGTGACGGAAAAGAATGACCCCCCTAGGGGGGGCTTTTCTTTCCTGACACTTTCAGCATCAAGCCAACCCCCTTTTTTTAATGAAATGAGTAGATACTAGACTTGCTCTAGACTACTGTGCTGCCCGCCTGGGCCCCCCCTGGACGAGGCCAGGGGGAGGATCTGCATACAGTCCGTGGGCTGTCTCGCAGAGATGAAGGAAGATTAAGGTGCTTCCCCTTTTTCCTCGTAAAACGTCTTTCCTGCCGACCCTGCCTTTGTGCGCAAACCCGTGGCCGGCAAGGCGGTCTGTGACTTTCCCTAGACAGCCGCTCTTGCCGCCCCGCGGGGCCCCCCAAACCGGTGGGGCCAGGGGAGGCCGTAGGGGAAGCCAGGTCTGCTGAAGATGACGATGATGAGAACAGGGCAGTTCGATGAGGCGCTCGCCGGCCCCTCTTGCCGCCCCCCGCTCTCACAGATTCATGCATGCTGGAGAAACGGTAACAATCCGTTTTCTTTCACCCTCTCCTTCCGGGGGGCCCCCCTAAACCGGGGAAGCCCGAAATGAGTGTTAGTGGGTACCCCATGATTCCCGTGACTGAAACCCCACGCGCCCGCTCGAATCCCGTAAACACCCTCCATTGCGCGAAGCCTTCGTCTCTTACAGAAAAAGCAGCTTTCGCTGTAAGCATATCCCCAGGGGGGGACCCTCACCCCGAGGGTTTCTTGTGAGATGCCACTTAAGAGACAACTGGGTATGAGGAGACCCAGAACTAGCCTCGTCTCGGGGTTCCAATCCAGCATCTTTCTTCCCTTTTAAAAGCAAGCTGGAAAGGAAACATCCTTCTTTCATCGCACCTTTCTCTTTCATTGTGTATGAACGGCGTCCCCTCCGGGGTGCTGTCCCCCGGGCCCGATTTGCGTCCAAACCCCCATCACCAATGGTTCCGCTAGGCTTTTCCTCATCACTTACCATGTACAGATGCTCTATCTTTAACGGCAATCCCGTTCTTTTTATCCGTAACGGGAGGGACGCCTCCTCCTATTCAGTCTCGCGGTGTAAGTGGGAGCACGCCTACGGCCTCCCCTGGACGGGGGAGAGAAAAGAGACGCCTTGCGGCACGAGTACATCCTCCCTACAGAACTTTCCTTCCTTCTCGCGTGGGGGGTTGTTGCCCCGGGGGCCCCCTCTTCCTTTTCACCAGCGGCCGAGCGAGAACCGCTTCTCTAACCCTTCTTCCGAAACAGAAGGAAAAAAAGTGGTTTTCTGAATTCATTCTTCTCTTCCCCTGCTTCTCTCCCCTTCAGTTGCATTCCCTGTGCAGGATACGGCCCACCTGGCCTCGTCCAGGGGGGGCGCTGTGACCGCTCAGTCTCCTTCCGTCAATGGCATGGTAGCGCGACCCATAACAGAAGTTGGCGGAAAGCATCTGAGAGCATGAAGGTCATAGCGCTCGAGGAGAGCTGAATTGGGCCGTTCGGAAACGGGCCATAGATGTCAATGACCGGACGTCGCCTGCAGCACCTCTCGTCACGCGTCTGGCATGAAGAGATGTCGCACCGCCCCTCCCCTGGTCGACCCACCGCGAGTGAATCTTCTGCATGTGCGGCTAGCCGCATATTTAGAACAACAGAGCTGTGTCACACTGATGAATTCGCCGCCTGCGGCTACAATGGGCCAAGGAGAACGGGATGCTTTAGATGTAGCCAGGGCTGGGGCGCCCCCGGTTTGGGGGGCCCCCGGGGCTGCAACCCCCCAACAGGGCAGGCGTAGGGTGTATTTGGAAGAAATGAATAGACCGTGCACCGTCACTGATCCCTGGTCCCCGGAGTCGCTTTCCCTCCCTCCATCATCTAAAGAAGTCTCAGGTGCGAAGCGGGGGGCCCCCGGGTGCTTTGCCATATCTGAATAACCTAACCCAACCTAACCCGACGGAGAGGGAAGGAGAAATTGGAAGAAGAGAAATCAAGGAGGGTCTGGGAAAGCCGAGAGGAAGAGAAGTGCTAGAGATGCCAGAAAAGGAAGTGGGGTGTGACGTTTGGAGAACGGGGTGGTACGGTCCATTGGTAAATTAAGGCACACGCCGGCTCCGAAATTAGTTTAAAGATAGCGAACGCTCCTTTGGGATAAAACCGGGTCCCGACCGGATGGGGGACCGCGGGGCTAATAGGGAGGAGCACCCTATTGGAAGGTGTAGGTGCTGTCGAAGAGGAAGGGGGACCCCCGATTTCCGGCCGTTCTCCCGCCAACCCACCACCGGGTCTCTTTTCGAACCAGCACCTCCCTGGCCCCGTCCAGGGGAGGCCGTAGGCCCCGGGGGGCCCGCCAAACCGGGGGGCATTTCTCTGCAGTCACCTGAAGCCGTGATTCCCTCTCATGTGTCTGTTCATCGACGGCGAAGGCTAGGCCCCCCCGGTTTGGGGGGCCCCCGGGGACGAACATTGCATGAAATTATTTAATAAATGAATAATACCAAATAAAAATGAAAGGGAGGTGGATAAATTATTTTACTGTTTTAATTTTATAACATGACTCAAACTTTGCACAGCAATGAGCAATAAAGTTAACAAAACAACTCATGAAATGGATCAAACACTTCCGTATCCTGAATATTAAGGGTAATAATATTGTTAAACAATGTTTTAATATAACACATATGTACAGTAATTTAAATTAAATAAAAGCTTTGGAGCAGAGTAGTAAACAAATGGCTCTCTCACTAAATTAGAGATATATCGCCAAGCTGACGACGGTTTTGGCGACTAATATTTATCGCCAAAATTAGCGAGAAATGGTCAAAAGTCGGCAAAATTGGCGACATTTCACTCCGGTTCCTGTGTAACTAATTGATACTGTAATTGATCCCTGTATGTAACTGTAACTGTATACGGCCCTTAGATGTATTTTTAATCGCATATGCCTTCCAGGAATTTCGAGAAATGAAATGTACTAGAAATTTCTCAGCGGCCAGGTGAAAACTATATAAGCCTGAAGAGGGCATCTGCTCTCACCTTCTTTCAATAATGGCTGATCCCTCGGGATCAATCGAGTTTAAACCAGGATCGATAATGGCTTTGGTTAGTCATAATTTAAGATTAACTGACGAAATAGAAGAATTAAAACGGATTCAGGATATGGGTAATGGTACTGAGGAAACTGCTAGAATGATGAACGCGCTCCTCGCTGAACATGAAAAGAATATGGCTATTCTTTATAGAGAAGATGGCATGGAAATGTTAGCGAAAGCTATAACGAGTCAGCCTCCTATCGTTCCCGCTAAAGTAAATACGGAATGGCAAAATGCTCCAACTTCAAAACGAGCACGTAAAAGAACAAACTCAGACGAAGACGAATATCCGCCGCTTAAGGCTACAAATCAATTCAACGCACTGCAGGAAGAAAATCTTGGCGCAAACAAAATGGACGACGATTCGGCAC
>KK114266.1:315395-356935 GCA_000611955.2 Stegodyphus mimosarum
AAAGACGGAACAAAATGCTCCAACTTCAAAACGAGCACGTAAAAGAACAAACTCAGACGAAGACGAATATCCGCCGCTTAAGGCTACAAATCAATTCAACGCACTGCAGGAAGAAAATCTTGACGCAAACAAAATGGACGACGATTCGGCACCGCCACCGCCAACGTTCTCGCAACCTAAAAAATTCGCGGGTAAAATTCCCCCCTTGGTTATTACTAAAGCTATTAATATGAAGGACTTTAGGAAAGATCTTAAAGATTACTTATAGAAAAACTTGAAATAAAAATGAGGCAGGAAATTCAGTAATTAAACTGAATACTGTCGATGATTATAGAAAAGTTCAACAAAAGTTGGAAAGCGAAGGGATACCATTTCACACGTTCATGTTAAATTCTGACAAATGTAACAGGGTAGTAATAAAGGGATTAACTACCGATTATGAAGCAGATGAGATCAAGGAGGAATTAGAAATAAATAAAATTCCTGTAATCAAAGTTAAACCGATCACGCGTATGCGCGACGGCATTGCAACACAGCTTCCCATTTTTTATGCGGAAACCCCCCGTACAGACGAGGGGAAGAAGATATGGGAAATCAGGTATTTATTTGACCACAAAATTAATGTAAAAGCATACCGAGGAAGGCCCGGACCTACACAATGTTTCAATTGTCAGAGGTACGGGCACACTCAATCGGCATGCCATAATGAGCCGCGCTGTGTCAGATGCACAGAAGCACATCGCTCGCATGATTGCCCGTACAAAAATAAAGACGAATACTCTGCTAAGTGCGTATTATGTAATGGGGATCATCCTGCATGTAGTGAGCTTTGTCCTAAGAGACCAGGCAATCTTAAACATACGCGCAAGCATTTTGAAAATAAGAAAATCACGGTTAGCAACAAAAACGATACAGCAACTTCCAGTAATGAATCAGATACATTAAGTAAGAAAACTAATAGCAAACTGCAAGAGATAAACACAGGAAAATCGTACGCAGCAGTCGCTGCAGCGAAACCCAATAATTTTAACAAAAGTGAAAGAGTTAATTATAAGACGAGGCCAAAATCCTCCGAAAATAATTGCAATGATATAGAAAGTTTTAATTCTTTTATTAAAAATATGTACAGTCTATATCAACAGTTTAAAGATGCAAGCTCGCAAATGAGCAAGTTAGACGTCGCCTTAACGGCAATTAAGATGTTCGATAATTATAGTTATGAATAATCACAATATCTCGAATATGGCACGGAATGGCAGGCATATTAATTATGCAAAATTTGTATATTTCAACTGTAACGGAGTCAAACACCAAATTACTGAGTTGAAGGACTTTATCAACAAGCACAGCTTAGATATACTACTATTAAATGAAACACATTTAAAAATTACGGACTCTTTCAAACTTGCTAATTTCGACATTTTTAGATCGGATAGAATGCATAATCGTGGTGGAGGCACCGCGATAGCCACTCGTCGATATCTTAAATGCTGTCAATTTATTCTACCTACACTAAATAGCATAGAAGCATGCGCATGCATTTTAAACAGCAACGGACAAAATATTTTGTTAATTTCGGTATATAAACCTCCCTCAAGGCACCTGGATACTGCAGATCTCGACGCAATAGTGCAACTTGGCTACCCCACGATAATCGCGGGGGATCTAAATTGTAAAAACACATTATGGAATTGTCGTGTTAACAATCAGGACGGAGTCACGCTTGGAAATTATATAAATAACAATAATTTGCATTTATTTGCACCAATAGATCATACCTATGTTCCTTCCGCATACCGAAACTCGGACATTCTAGATATAATGATCACTATTGATATTAAGCAGCAACCATTACTACAAGTTGAAAATGATTTAATGTCTGACCATTTACCTGTATTATTTACTTTATACGGATTAAAACATGGATTGCCTCCACTTAAAACCAACATAAACTGGAATAAATATCGAGATATTATTAACAACAGTGTAGAAACGGCCACGACACTAAATACTATAGAGGATATCGACACAGAAATAAATAAACTTAATAACAAAATTCACTTTGCGATGAAGAATGCGCATTCAGCTACAAACCAGGAGAAACTCACTCTGCCTAATTTTATTAGGCTGAAAATTCGAGAGAAAAACAGACTCAGAAAAATTGCTCAAAGAACTAATAGCCCGACAGATAAAAGTAACTTCAATCGCTGTGCGAGAGAACTCAAGACTATGATGATGAATTACAGATCAGAAGCTTGGGAAAACTTTGTAGAGAATTTATCTCACAAGGACGCCACCGTTTGGAAAATTAGCAAAGCCCTCCGAAGAGAAGAAAATATAATAGGCCCTATCAAAGATAATAATAGTATTTATCATAACGCGGAAGATATAGCGAACACTTTTGCAAAGGATTATGAAGAACAATTTACCGTAAATCCTTTTGATCACCCTAATGATATTAATATTTTTAATCACGTACAGAACTTTATTACTAATAATATTCCAGGAAACAGTCCTCTGGTTACGCCAAATGAAGTGAAAAACCATATAAAAGATTTGAACCCGAGAAAGGCAGCGGGGTATGATGGAATAGGAAATAAAGCCATTAAACTATTAGATAGAAAAGCCATTATAGTTATTACTAAAATTTTTAATGCCTGCCTCAGGAGAAATTATTTCCCTTCAATCTGGAAACACGCAATAATAACAGTTATCAAAAAACCTGGCAAAGACGGAACACGAACCTGCGGATACCGGCCGATTAGTTTACTGCCTGCGCTGGCGAAGTTGTTTGAAAAGGTTATTATCTCAAGACTAAAAGAACATATTCACAATAATAATATTTTCAAAAATTTTCAATTTGGCTTTCGTACTGGACATTCTACGACACAGCAAGTTGCAAGACTCACTGAAAAAATTGCTTCACATCTTAATAAAAAGGAATCGGTTGCAGCCTTATTTCTAGACATAGAAAAGGCCTTTGATAAAATTTGGCATGCGGGCCTCTTAATTAAAATGATGAACTACAATTTTCCGCCCTATCTTATTGCATTAATAGCTCGTTATTTAGAGAATAGAACTTTTCAGGTAAAAATCAAAGATACGCTTTCCTGCACAAGTGGCATATCAGCGGGTTTACCGCAAGGAAGCCTTATTTCACCGACATTATTTTGTATTTACATAAATGATATCCCGGAGCCTCCAGACGCTACTTTAGCCTGCTATGCCGATGATACGGCTATTCTCTGCAGTTCTATAAATCCAAATAAAGCAGTAGAAAAATTACAAAGGGCAATTAACCTAATCAATGAATACTTTAAGGCATGGAAAATTAAAATCAACCCAAATAAATCGCAAGTCGTAAACTTCAGATACAATAGAAAATATGTAACAAGCATAAAAATCGACGACAACCCAGTTCCAAGTTCTGATACAGTAAAGTACTTAGGCGTAATTCTGGACGAAAAATTATTATTTACTCCTCATGTAAATTACATAAAAGAAAAGGCAAGAAAGGCTTTTATGTCTATCTACCCGCTGCTCGGTCGACAATCCAAGTTAAACTTAAATACAAAAAAGATATTATATTTGCAAGCAATCCGGCCTATTTTGTTATATGCAGCTCCGGTATGGGCAGCTACATCAAGAACAAATAGACAAGCTCTGCAAAGGCTCCAAAATAAGTATTTGCGTATTATTACGGATGCGCCTTGGTTTGTTAGAAACTCTACAATACACAATAGTTTGAAAATAAAGCCGCTGGACTCTGAAATACTGGTAGCTTCACATAACTTCTTCTCGAATTGTGATAAACATAGTAATAACGCAGTCAGATCGATTGGAGATTATGATTATACTATAATACAAAGATGTAAAAGGCCACGGACAATACATCATAATGTACAGTGGTGAATGTAAATAATGTAAATACTGTATATAGTATATTTTTTAATTGAATATTTCTTTTCAAATTTCATTTTTTGAGTTAGTATGTTACTTGTATGTTAATATGCTATTGGACTTTGCAAATTTCGTCTTGAACTTACGATTGGACGCTGCAACTAATATGCCTGCCATTCGAAATGCTATCCAAGAAATGCTATCACCGGATATTATCTAGAGAAAGCTTGGATTCTGTTTTCCGCCATGAGATAGCTATCGTTTCGTCACAAGATATGCCTGAGTTAGATACGCCGTTCCGGAAGTTTCCAGCACTAAAGTGCAGATGTTTTTCCTTTTATCGGATTAGACATGTTTTCACTTCATTCTAGGATTGTTAAAAGAGATTATGGATGAGTAAAGATCTTCGGATCGAACACTCATGATTTAGGAAGATGACCTATGACCTATGACCTCTGCTCTCACCTGTTTAAGACGGCGTGAGTTCTGAGTACTGAGAGAACTCCGAAAGAGCTACGCCTTTTTAGAAGCGCTTTGCATTGCGTTGTGTTCAACGTTCTTAGTAATTTGAAGAGTAACTATTGATTGTACTCTGTGGTACTGAGAAGACCTATATGAATATTTTAGTGGAAAGTTCCAGAACCTTTTTTTTTGATAAAATAAATTTTATCAAGCTATCATCGGTTCTGTGTTTATTCACTCCATTACGAGCCTGTGCACCAACAATACGATTAGCACGAAAACTGCCAAAATTTTTCTAACATTTATAAATGGGCATAGTTAATTTGCATTGCTACAAAGACATTGTGACAAACAGATACAATCCGTGCAAGACATTTGAAGCTAACTAAAAGTCAGAATTCAGTACCATTAATAAAATTTGATGCAAAACCAATGCATGTAGCTTTTTTCTTTAATGAAAAATCTGAGAAAAGGCAATACTACTAAAATATAACTAAAACTTAATTTCAAAACAGCGTGTCATGTTCCTGCCCTACAACAGGGGGAGTGAGATTATTTTAAATATAATTAGGTATTTCTCTTCTCTTATTCTATTTTATTTCATAATTTTATTTCTATCCTTTACCTTTATTTCTTATTAAGGATTTTCTAGGTACTTTTGTGTATTTTTCTGAAGTTATCGGTTAAAGTTATTTTATACATATTCAAATATTTCATCTAACCCGAACATGTTGAACTCTGACTGACTGCTCCAAGTGGGCCAAATAATACTGCGAGCTGCAAGAAGAAAAAAAGCAGTTTCACATTCAATCATGCATCTTAAAAGTAAGTAAATGTATAAGATCTTACATAATGCTGTACTTTTTAAGAAATAGCTGGAACACAAATGAAACTTGAGAATTCATCGATACCTATTGTTTCTTTTCAGACACCAGACGTATTTTCTCTACAACAATTTTTCGGGTGCTTGGAGACATGTTGCTCTCACTAGCGATAGTCAGAAAAGAAGTCAGATGCGTGACTGTTAAACTAGATATCGTTGGAGACTTGTACCTTTTCACGAGTGAGAAATGTTGTTCACACTGGTACGTAGAAAATGGGAATCACGTCCAAGCAAATTTGTGACTTCTGGGAAACTGAACACGGAACCGGAAGTATCTGTGAAATTCGGAGCGACTTTCTTCGCTGAATTTTTGTTTTAGTATTAATCGCGTTAAATCCTGCACTTAAAAGAATTACCACATTGAGAAAACACTTTTGTGAGACCGTTTTAAGAGTTTGTTTAATGTCGAGGATTTATATATCCCTCCAAGAATTCCAATTTTTATTAATATGTTATATATATATATATATATATATATAACGTATTATATATATATAATTCTTATTATTTTTTCTGGAGCAACTGAGAGTCGTAGAAAAACGAGTCAACGGTCGCTTACGGACACGAAGCCGCAGATTTGACATTCTCAATCTAACCTGCTTATATAAGCATGATTTAAATCTTTAGTTGTCCATCGCTATCTATTTCTTTATCTAATTTAATGACTCACCATCTAAATAAAAAGTAAGTCAGCATTTATTTAGATTTGAAAATCTTTAGAAATATTTTATAATATAATAGAATAGGGTGATATTCTGTACTGTCTCATTTCGTACTTCCCAGGACTAATACCTAAGTTAGAGATTAATTGAGTTTTAAAGTGTGATAATAAAAGCTGGGAAATAACATTGAACTATACGGGAATGAACTTAGAAACTCCTTTGCGTTAATTCATGGTGGCGATGAGGTATGATGACTTACTTTAATATTAAAATCATAAGCTTATTATACCAAATTGATCAAATGTTAGGTACTCACGATCTGACCATGTAAACGTCCTGGGAAAAAATTGGTCATTCACATTATAAACAAATAGGTAATAGAATTCGACATTTTCGCTGCGAGTCAGCACATTTAAATGAAAACTGCAGGGGAAACACTCAGTACCTTGCCCATTGCTTCTGAAATTTTCCAGCTCATTTCAGTAATACGTCATCAAAATTCTAAGAAATACCTTTAAACATGTGCTAATTATGAACAGTAATAGTATTCCTGTTTAAATCAGTAATTCTAAAGCTTTATTCCTTCACAATATCTGGTAACGCAGAAGAATCTCCTGCTAAAATAATTCTTACATAAACACTAGTTTAGGCCTTGCTTATATAGAAAAAAATGGCATATCCTGTACCGTATTGCTTAATATCAATGTAATATGGCAATTTAAGCGGGTTTTTATTCCAAGGAGCTAAAAACTGGCCAAACAGTTTCTAGTAAAAGTGAATTACTTCTGTTTTATTATAGAGAAATACATTAATTCTTTGAAATGGAATTGGGTAAACCATTTGTTTCAGTTTATAACTGGGCCAAATGAAGGAAATTACAATGCTTCTATTGGTCATCAACAGTGGAAGTTTATGAAATTACGTCTAAAATTTAATCTCTGTGAAAAAAATAACATAGCTTGGTAAAAACGTTTTTAAAAATTTCTGGCAGAACAAGATCTCTCTAAAAATATCTGATGTTGTACACCACATAACTTGCTTGTACGGAATATTAAGTTATACGCATTTATTATTTCATTTAAACTCATTCATTGGATTGAATTAAATCTAATTCGTCGATAGCACATAAACCACAATAGAATATATGCCCTCTTTAAAATTCGCTATATTTATTTACGATGGCGACACTCTGGCGCTAAGTTCACTTAACAGCGTTACATCTCATTTATTTTATAACTCAGAATGCACAAAAATTATGTATATCATTTGAAGAATTATCTAATCTTGTCACATCTTCTATTCAAATACTGTAATAAATCCCAAACGATGTATAAAAGAAATTCAACAAACAACAACAACAAAAAAGAAACAGTTTTTCACAGACAATTCATTATTTTTCATTCAGTTAATTCAGATCTCACTTCGCGACAAGGCAAAATGCATAAAAACCCAAAATATCTACATTAAAAATTACGAAGTAAGCCTTAAACACTTATTTCCTTGAATAAATTCCTGAGTAGATTAAGCATGATTTAATTCGCAATAATAAAAGAACGCATTGTCGCCTGGATGGTATAGCGGTTAAGGGAGCCTACTAGGGTACCGAAGGGCCCGGGTTCGAATCAAGGAGAAGACATGGATGTTTGTAAATGTAAAGTGTGGGTGCGGCAAGGCGGCACTTTAAATATGCGGCGAGCCGAAAGTCCTCTCGTGTGGTTTGGTGGGTGAGGAAAGGGGTGGGAGACCCCTGGATTTCCCCCCCGGGGTGCTCTCCGTCAAAATTGGGGATGGAAAATAGAAGTCCAACCTCTCTTCGGAGTAGGCTCTGGCAATCTTTCTTCCATGTGATTATGAGTACGACAAACAAAACAAACGAACAAAAGAAGGCATTATCTTTGTTGTTGTGAAGTATTTTCTCTAGACTGGGAACAAACCCTCCATTCTACTATATTTCAAATGTAAACAAATAAGGCTGCCATGGGAAAAAGGATTAGGCTTAGTGGCACTTGAACAAATTTTAAATTGTTGGTAATTCTACAACATAATTCAATCATTTTTAAAGCAAAAAATGCACAATTTATCAACATATAAAATAAAAAAACTGAGCTCACTGAACCGAGTAACAAAGTGGATATAATATATAATTTTGTTGCGGCCGATTGCAACCAAAATAGGAGGTGCGCATGTACATTTCGTAGCAGTCCTATATACAAAACTGCAACGTTCTGAGGCTACTCGTTTGTGAGTTATGCGACCTACGTATGTATGTATGTATGTATGTATGTATGTATGTACACAGACATCAGAAAAAATCTCTTCAAAACCCATTTTAAATCAGTTTTATAATTGTTTGAGAGAAAACAGTCCTTTGTTCTGTCCTTAAATTCAGATATAACGCAAAAACATCGTTAAATTGCATTCGATAGCGGTCAAAACGGATATTTTCGTTGAAATATGATACCCGAAATTTTTCGAGATTACAATTCTTCCTTTTTACTTTGTACAAGGAAGTAATAAAAAGAAAACGAAGAAAACAAAATTCGAATCTTAAAGCACGAAAAATATGAACCAAAGGCGTATTCAAAATATTTGCATCACACTCCTCGTTTAGTATGCAATTTTCTCCCAAATGTTTATAAGCTGTCTGACCTGGAGGCTCTTGTATATCTTATGTTTACTCAATGATGAGGTAATAATTGCATCTCGAGTAAACTTCTAATCATTTTCTGAGGAAGAAAAGAAAAGTGCGTTGTTTCGAGCTTTCCGTACTTAAATGACTTTCATTCCGACTAATTGAAAGTCATTCGGGAAGGAATATTCATAATACATTCACCTAATTCTTACTGACCTCTAACGCTTAAGAAATTCGGTTTAAAAATAGCTTCTTTTAAAGCAGAGAAAATTATCCTCTCGCAGTAATAATTTTCAAGAGCATCCTTAATGGTTACCTCTCCAGTATAATGCTTTAAAAACTGTCTTTATTTTTCAAATTTATGTAAAGTAATAAATTCTGTTTTAAAAATAATATTTTAAATTATTTTTTTTTCAAATCAGGGCAGCAGTATTGGAATTCATATTTAAAAAATCTTTTTTGACTTGCGATTCCAAGAAAATTACTCTAACACAAGAAGTAAATTTTATTTGTACCACAATGATTTGATCGTAACGCAACATTTTTATATACGGTGTTTCAGAAATATTGTACGACTAAATATCATTTGCAAGACTATCATAAGACCAATGCAAGAAATTGAAAGAAAAAAAAAATTAGAAGGATTCGGATTTTAACTTACCCGCGTGACAAGCCTAATGGAGAGAATAAAGCAACGCTGCAGGCAGATTGCTATCAAGAATTTCAACTAGTAACGTGAACTTCAGCAGGTGGAACACGCTCTGATTCAACAATCTAAAACCGTCTTTTAAGTAATATCTGTTTCTACCTTATTTGAATGCACGCGTACTAAAATTTGCATTCCGGCAAGAAAACGGAAAAGCAGAACGACATAAAAGTTTTTTGACTTATACAATTATAAATCAATAAATCAGTAATAAAAATGGAATGCCCGATGCAGTGCTAAGTGTCGGCATACATTTTTCTGTTTTATTTTTCAGTCTTTCTTAGTTCATCATATCAATGTTCAATTTTCATACTAAGATGACTTACATATTGTCGTTTTATTTTTAATTTTTTCTGTTTTTAATTTTAATTGTTAAATACCACGTTCTTCGCGCTGATGCCACATAAAATTTAACAATGAAATCACAAAATATCTAAAAACAGCATATCTTTAGAATTACCTACAGAGTGTTAAGTGTCGCCATACATTTTGCAATATTCGATATATTATTTCTTTCAAGACTAGCCGCATGAGCGGACAGTTGCCTAAAATAATTACCATAAAAAAGAAAAGTATATTATGATTTCAATGAATTCAGCTAGTATAATTCATAAAAATGTTTAATATTTCTAATTAAACATCTCATAATTTTAAAGAATATTTCTTCAAATCAATAATATAAAAATAAAACAAATACTCTTAAGATCTACGTTTATTGCTTTTAAACAACTTAGATTGTTACTCAGTAACCTTCCAGATTAAATTTAAAAGTTAAATAACTTACCATTTATTGCATTGCAACATGCAGACGCATGGAAGATAAAAGTATTTTGTTTCCGTCCGTAGCAACACATTGTTTTCAAATAGCCGAATTTGTTATTTAAAACTGAAAGACAAATATCAAAAATTTTTTTGAATGACAAAAATTTAGCTCCCTGGAGATGAAAAAATGTTTTATTTCGAACACTTTCCCACTTTCTCGCTTTAAAATCGCTGAGTTTTACAAAAATTCGTTAAATTTGTACAAAATGACTCATAAACCAAATTCTATCAAAACCAAATTCTATTTCAGAAGTCGGGATTTCATGTGCACATATTCCTGTGGAGGAGTACGTGTATTCAAAGTTTGATAGCTTTATGTGGTGTCGTATTTCCGCAAAGCGAAGAACTTAATGCATACATGCAAATTCTTCATTATTTAATTTCTTTAAAAATAATGTATAGGAATAATATTTATTGGCAACAGTTTGAAGAATGATTCAGGCAAAAATTGAGTTTTGAGATTAATAGCACCTGTCGTTAATCGGTAAGAAGAGGACAAGTTAGATATGAAATTGATAAGTTTATTCCGATCTCAATAGAAGAAAAATATTTTTTACCCACCGAAGCTAAACAAAATAAGCTAGAAAGGTCAAGAGGAAATGCATTTTTCAAAAGTCACTTGAGAAAAAAAGCGGTAAATTAATATTTTCATTGGTTATCTGAAATATGATTCATAAAAATTTTCTGTGTAGAGAAAGAGCAGTTCGTATATAAATCATTCTAAAGACACCTGTAATGTAATTTTAAATTCTAAAATTTCGCGTTTGGATTTTTAAAGGATACATTAAACATTAGATACAAGTCTTTATCAGTACAAAGAATACCATTGTAGTCAGACAGCTCAGCAGTTAGAAACTGAACATAGAATGCACTACTGGTGTTCAGTATTCTTATCCGCTTATGCCTGAAATTTCAATGCGCATTTTGTAGGTTTCTGTTTATTGAAAACTGACGGAACATCGTCGATACTTGGGACTTCGCGAAAAAACGATTGTGCATGTGCGCGTTATCTTAATTTTTCCCATTTAATTTAGCCGTCATTAAAATTTCATTCATACAACGTCGCCTGCGTGCGTCAGCCTCACAATACTGAATCCAAATAGGAGCTTTATTCTTCACACCCAACATATTTTCCTTAATCCAGCTATTTGATCAAGGGACCATAAAAACGTTCAAAACCTGTTACGTCACGCAAATTAAGCACTGAATGAAGAAAGGTACCACTCGCTGATCGGATTTTGGAAAACATTCAGCATATAAGCCAATCCAGAGAAATTATTAAAATTGCTTCGGAACAAGTGAATTCATAAACAATGGATGTTTCGCTGATCTCAGCTTGTAGAGTCATTAGAAATTTTTAAGCTGGAGGCATGAAAAATGAGCAATGCCCTCACCGGGACCCGAACCTCTGGAATACGCGCCGAGTGTGCTGAGCATGAGTGTGCATTCCCCAGGAAGGTATGCTAAGAAGGCGGGTGAAATACCTTATTCACTCCCACTTTTATAGTGTGACTGGGAATTAGGGGACCCAGTCGCTAAATCCTAGTGGTGGAGAATCATTATCCATCACATTTCAGTTCGGGCGCCATTGTAGACTCATTAGGATTTTTGAAGCTTGAGACATGAAATTTGAGCAATGCCCTCTCTGGGACTCGAACCTCGGTCCTCTCGAATGCGCGCCTAGCGTGCTGTACATTACACCACAAAGATATGCTAAGAAGGCGGGAGAAATTCCTTATAAGCTCTGTCTGGAACGGAACAATTAGTCCGGAACAATTTTAAAGAATTCCATCGATTTAAAAGGTAGCGAAAGAATTCATACAAACTACAAAAGCAATTTCTGGCGAATGATTTTTACATACGTAAAAAGAAGTCAAAGACTTAATCGAGAATGATGAACGAAAAAAGACGACTGTACAACTGGATGACCTTAAAGCAATATCGGCAGTTTCTAACGGTATAAACATCAATAATGAAGAAATTAAAGAGCTTTTACCATACAAGAAGTTAATGTAGTTGTTACAAAAGTCACAGGAACTATCTGGTTTTTAATGGAGATTAGCCCAAATGATGAAAAACGAGAACGCTTAGACATCGAAAACATCTGCACTTGTTATCGCGAAACGTTTAAAGAGTTGCGTCAGTAACTGTCTTAGAAAAAGTCACCAGAGTTTTTAAAAATTAATGATGTCAGATACCCACTTAATAAAGAGTAATGAAAAATCTTTTCAATTAACAACTTCTTTTTTCTTTTTAATTATAACGAGATTTAGATTTCTTTTGAACCATACCTAACGCCTTTTTCCATAGCAAATTAACTTTGTGGAAGGCGATTTTGCCATCCTCGAAATGACGTAATCTCTCGGTATCTGACGAATCATCGATTATGTTTTGTGTACAGTCATTTTGAAACTCCCAATAAACGTCAAATTTTCCATAAAGTTTGGTTGTTTATTCAAGAGACCAAACATGGAATGAATAACATGCATCAGTGACTTCTTATAGATTTTACTTTGTTGCCATTACCAAAACTGTTAATTGCTATTTGAGAGTTTTTCGTTCTTAAATTATCTCGGAAGCTAATTTGCCTTAATTACTTCCCAATATTTTCTCTTCTGTTTTTTTAATCACACATTTCGCTTCTTTGGTTTTCAAACTTTTTTACCTAATATTCATCTTTTATTCAATAATACACATATTTTCCAATGAATTAGAAACATCTGAGATTTTCGTTTGAATGCGAGCTAAGGATGAAGTATGCAATTTTTTTTTATGACGTGGATTACACGTGGGTAGAATGTTAGTATAAGGTGTGTGTTTTTCACGATGAATGAAGTAAAATGGCAAAAAGACAGATCTTTCACCATTTGAAAAAGGGCTTACTGTTGATGCCCCTTTATCGGGGCCCTCAATTTCGAAGATAGCAAATTTCACTGGATTCTCAAAAGCACCCATATCAAAGGTTTTCAAAAGTTGCAATCAGAACCCACAGTCCTTCTCTAGAAGACGTAACTGCGGTTCGAACATAATTTTCCAAGAGAGTGATCGGCATCGTCTCTGACGAATTGTACCGCAGAACTCTACTCTGCTTCAACTGATACAAATCGTCAACCAAGGCTCTTCCCAACAGATTTCAGCTCGAACCATGCGCAGAAAATTACAGAGCATAGGAATGCTTAGTCAGGTGCCTGTGAGAAGAATTCGTTTGCAGTGGTGTCGGAAAAGAAGACACTGGACATCCCAGGATTGGAAACGAGTAATATGGTCGGATGAATCAGGCTACACCTTATTTTACACTACTGATGGAAGACGGCGAATTTGGCGAGAACCCCATGAAACCATGAAACTATCTTACCGTACTCGCACTGTGCAAGGGTCTGGTGAAAGTATTACGATATAAGGCATGTTCTGCGGGCATGAAAGTTGTGCCCTTATGTTTCTCGATGGTACACAAACAGCCATGAGATTCTGGATGCTAGATACACTGAGAGATCTAGTCCACCCTGCAATGTTGCATTTTTGCCCTGATGGCGACGGATACTTTATGGACGATAATGCAACTATACATTGTGCCAGAAGTGTTCAAAATTGGTTCGCTGAACATCAGTCTAACTTCCAACACTTTGGCTGGCCACCGCAGCCCGAATCTTAATCCATACAAAATGTATAGGGTATGGTGGAAAGACACATCCGACATCACTCTCCTCTTCCAACTAATTTACAAGATCGAAAAAGATGCATTGGCAATGCATGATGTTCTCTGGACGTAAATATACTCCAGAAACATGTTGACTCGATGCCCAATGGAATCACAGCAATTATCCGTGCAAAAGGTGGGCCAATAAAATATTGATCTTGGTTTTCTAATTCAGTGGCGAGTATGTGTAGTTCTCTATATTAACGCACTTCGTATGACGCAGTTTCCGATATAGTGTTGGTATTAATTTTGCAAGAAATGCAGTTCAAAAATAACAACCCTGTCAATAAAATTGTCATTGTTTTCAACTTTCATGTTCATTTCCTACTAAAAGTACCGTCTGTTAAGGAATATAATCCAATAAGTAAAACGTACAAATACAAGTTTATTCTATTTGCTTCAAATAAACATCATGCATATGTCTCCAATTACTCACTGGGCTAACTCGTGTAATTCTTACGAAAGCTATTGTAGCCCACTATGACACGAAGGCATCTCTTCATTTAATCACGTAGCCTTGTGGCGCTATGCCATATCCAAATAACCTAACCTGAAAACTATCATCGATGAAAATTGTAATTTTAAGGAAAAGTATAAACGCAAAGAAAAACTGAAAAACATTAGAATATTTAAATTTTTCAAATAGATATTTGTCACATGTATATTAGTTAAATACATATGAACCAAAATCTGCATGATACAACACAAAATATAGTACTTTTAAGAGCAATTTTTACTTCATAATAATTTCGAATTTCAGTCTTGTTACGAATTTCAGAAATGTCTGTAAAATTTAGACTAATTTAGAATAAATAATCTCTCAAGCGCAAATTTCAGCTGATCTTTTGTATGAAAACATTTATTCGCATTGCCAGCAAGCATGAGTACTAAAATAAGCTTAAGTGCTGTAAGCTCGACTGTATAGCGCACCTCGAAGTTTATTGTTAACATTTAAAATGTAAAGTTAATACGAAATCTGAAAAGAAAAATGATAAAATAGAATTTATTGGAGTACCAAAACAAATTACGGTATTTATTTTCTCACCAAAAGTAAGATTAAGCTTACTTTTGGTTACTCACTTACTAATAGAGAGATATAGTGCATTATGCAGTTAATGCGACGAAACACTCAAAGTGAATTATAGTCTGGAAGGCGCGCTGTAATTTTGCGTTAAATGTTGAATATAGGTAGTTGTGCTAGGTTTTGACTAGAAACTTAAACGTAGTGTCATTGTTGTGACTTATCTAACTTGTCTGACAGTAACATCAGAACACGCCCACGAAATTCATCGTGGCAAGAAATGCAAGATTGCGTTTGTCATCGGCAAGAGCCTTGAGCACTATGCAGCTGACAGTATGACTCTGCTCAGTTCCACCCCCACCCCCAATTTCGATGGAGAGCATCCCCGGGGATAAGTCCGAGGTCTTCCCCGCCTCTTCCTTATCACCAACCTCTCGACAGGAATTTCGGTTCGTCACATATGTAGAGTATCCCGATGCCACACAGACACTATACATTTAGAAACATCCATGCCTTCACCGGGATTCAAACCCGGGCCTTTCGGTACGGTAGTCCGAGGCACTAACCACTATCACGGTTGTGCGGTGGAACGTAGGTTTCAACTGATATTTCGGAGGGCGTCTTAAATAAAATTTATTGGAACTTTCTAGAATTTTTGCATGTTGTCCATTAAGCACACATTTTACAGTTTTCTTTTTATTTCTTCAGCTGTATAAAAAGGTTCTAATAACCTTCGAAACTGTAGGACTAAAAATAAATGCACGGTAATTCTTGATGCTAATTATTAATATGTTTAACATTTATGGATTTGCTTTATTTTTCTCTGTTTAATGAGTTGTATCGCTAATTTCAAACTAATCTCTAAATTTAGATTTATCAGTGCTTGAAACCGAGTTTACATTTTAAAATCCGTAACTATAGTTTATCGTCAATTATTTTATGAAAAATAAAATTTTAATATCAGATGCTTTAGAGACAACGTTAATTAATTATACTTCAAAAATATGCTACTTAAATTCATTTATCTATTATTTAATATATGTTATTTAAATCCAGTTTAGTTCCTATGCATTTAAATACAATGTGTTTGAGTGAATCGTTTTTTCAATGTTAAAGTCTAATACTGAAATTCAACTCTGCCATTCATTCGCCTAGAATTCTGAACAGAGAAAATTTAATTAACCTGACAGGTTGTTAAAAACAAGTATCAAAAACATGCAAAATCTGCGGAGGTTTGTGATATGTCTGCGAAATGGAAAACACAAGGATGACCAGAATGTAATTAAAGTTCTACATCATTCGTATAAATAAAATCTGTGAAGAATTAAAAAACTTTAAACACACTTAACATCTTTTTTATCATTATTCTCATAAAGGCTTGCAAAAGCAATGCCTCATAAAGGCATTGCTGCTGTTAAAGGATTTATTAAATAACATTTTATCTGTTCAGTACTATAAATTACTTTTCCAGCGTTAATGATTCGTGAGGTATTTTCGTATGTATTTAGGATGACGCTTACGAATAGATAAAATAACTTCTTCCACCGCTTTTTTATTATCCTTCCTCAATTAAATGCAATTATTTTATCGACTGACAATGCCACAAATTATTATATAAATCTTAAATAAATTTGAAAAATTAATTTGTGACTACTTTGTTATTAAAACACTTTTGCGCAATACAGCACATAAAACAAATTGTGGAAGGAAACTTTACATTTTAAACATCAGTTTCACAGGTTATGTATACTTACTCATTTCCAAATGGTGATGTCCTAATAATTATCACTGTACACATTTTGCTGCCCTATGACTTTCTTTATCATCATAAAAGCTGAAATTAATAACGTTTTATTTTTAATTGCGTTATAGCCAGAAACTTATTTTATTGATTCTGTTAATGGTGTAAACGTCAACAACATCAAAAATATTTTAAGAAGTGCATTCTAGTTTTAAAAGCTATAAAATTTGTCAAGGTTTGCTAACAGTGGGAAAATAAAACATATATCTTTTGGTTACGTTTTGACTTATAGGGGATCTCTGTTTTCCCTCGCATTTTCTCGCCACGGTGCAAATTAAGTTGGTGAAAGAGAATATTAAAACGGGTGGAAGACAGAGCGTGGTTTCGTTGGTGGATAACGCATATTTGCTGTTTTTTCTTTCAGCTGTTAATCTTATTAGCGGTAACCATTCCGGTCGTTTAGTTAGTCTATCTCCGGTGTAGGTTGTTGAGTCAGCCTGTTAAGTTAATTTGTGAAGCCCAGCACTACTTTTTACCTTTCGATATTATTGTTAGATTTATCCTTTAAGTTCTGATCTCAAATAGTCGGTGCTTTTATGAGCACGAAGTCCGTGCCTTTCTGTTAAAGAGTTGGGATAAATAAAAAGAGCATTTTAAACCCTTTTCCTGTTGCGTTACTCTTCACATCTGAGCGAAACCAAAAAGATAAGATTTTATAATATTGATTGGCGATAATTCTATTTTATATCTGCTGACCTTATTTTCGACTTGTATATTATGAGACCAAAAGAGAAAATAGCACTTATGAATTAAGATTTTATATCAGGTAGTTTAATTTTGATATTAGAAAGAATGCATCTAAATATAAAAATGTGTTGTAGATATATTTATATATAGTATATGTATATATATATATATATTAAAACTGAACAAAAATATGTATATATATTAGTAACAATACCATTGCACGCAAAAGCAGCTTTAGTAATTGATAATTAAACTAGAAACCAAGTCCAATCTATTACCAAAAATTATTTTTAGGACGACAAATTATTTTTTGAATAAAAATTTTGGACGGACGGTTTGGGTTCGCCATTGAAAACAAAGAATTCATGAGGGAATAATTTTTATATTATTTTTTGATTATATACAAATTCATAATGGAATATTTTTTATATTCTTTTCTGATTATATACATAAGCATATTAAAAATTGAAGGTTGATGGGAAGAAGACAAATTCACAATCGAAACAAAAACAGAAAAATTAAAAACATAAAAATATTAATATAACAAACAGTGGAAAATTCTTTGGTCTGTTTCAAGGATTGGCTGAAATATTTTGCAGCATCCTGTGCGACAAATATATAAATACATGTAAGATATAAAAAAAATATGATGGCTGCACTAAGAACTGATTGTTAAACTCAAAATTAACTATTATAAATATGAAGCAGTATCGACTAACGTAAGCAATATGAAGCAGCAGTCGAAGAATTTTCAATAGAGCCACATTTCTGAATTAATTTAGATGAATGTGCATTCCTGAAACAGATCAGAAGAACAATTAAAAGAAAGTGCAATGATTAATATTGTATTAAAATAATAAAGAAGCTTTAAAAGTGCAACAAAGTAAATTTTTTAATGTTTTAAATTTTATTAATTCTCACGTTTTAATCTGCTTCGACGTAAAAAATATTTGCAATAAAAATTTACAAATTCAGGAAAATTGATAGGAATAAATTTTGACAAATTTAATTAATTAACTATTTAAATTACCTAAAAATGTATTTTAAATAAAAGTTCACTTTATTTTACAAATATGCACTTTTACTACCATCTAAAAACGCATTTTAAAAAAAATTAATTTATAAGTTTAATTTAATGAAACGAAATTTATTCCTTTTCAGTTTTACTCTATATCCACAAGCCACTCAATTAGACATCTTTTAAACAGAATTTCGAGCGACTACAACTCACTCAACTCGACTTTTTTCTTAAAAAATTTTCAGCATTTGCAACGATTATCACGTTCGGAGTAACATTCAGGTTTTAACTTCTTAATTTTCCTTTCAGATTGACGTATTTGAATTAAACTGATTCTGTTTTAATAAAACGTTTCCCAATTTTTCGTCATATTGTCATTTTAATTTATGTATTTGGTATAATATAGAATAAGCCTTCCATTTTCATATGATTTTTCATAATTTTTCAGCTTGTACATTTTTCTGCATTTTTATTTAAGAAAAAATTTTACTTTTAATAAGTTTGTTTTCAATAAATTAACTTTAATATTTTACTTTCAGTTTAACAAAATTCGATTGGTTTACAAAGGATAATTAGCAATTCTGCTTATTCTTTGGTTAGAAATTTATGTAAAATTCTTAGTTACCTAATGTTATTTCCGGTTTCTTAATCAAGTATTCTTCTTTTATTTTTTATCGTTTATTTTTTAATTAATTATTTTAGTGTAACAAAGGATCAGACTATAGCATGATGACTAATTAAATTTAAAATATCATAAAAAATCTTACTTTGTTGTTCTTTTAAAGCCTTTTTTATTATTTTATTAAATATTCTTAATTGGCTGCTTTTTAATTATTATTTTGAAATGTTTCAAGAATTAAGAAACATCTATATATAATTCGGAAACGTGGCTTTATTGAAAATCCTTCAACTGCTATTAGCTGCTTCAGCTATTAATTTAATTTAATTGTTTTTGTTTAATTTTCATTTGAATACTTTCTGTTAGAAAGCTGAAGCCCTCTTCCATGATCTAATTGTGATTTAATTATTATATCTTGTTTGTGTGTGTATATATATAGAGAGAGACAAAGTGTATATATATATATAGTGTATATATATAGAGTGTATATATATGGAGAGAGTGTATATATACGTATATACATAAAGAAAAGTTGTTATATATATATAAAAAGAGAGAGAATGATAATTTTTATAAATACGTACACAACAGAGCAAATATCAAAATATATCTCTAATCCTTCTTATTATATACTAGGTCCAGAATAATCATTTGCGCGTTATGTAAGAATTATTTTATTACATTACAAATTCTTTTTAAATAACACGACAATTTTGATTTCTTGAAAGTTAAAGTATTTGAATTATAATAAAGATTTCGAAAAAGTTGTAAAAAAATCTGAAAGATTTGTGTGTTACCTTTACTTATTAAATGTCATGCTCTTTGCACTTAAACCATAAAATTGAATTCAACAGGAATATCGCAAAATAATTTTAAAATGAGCATACTTTAGAATTTCCGATACACAGTCTCGAGCGCTGGGGATAAATGGTTTTGTTTCAGTACAGTTTTGCGATTGTTAGCTTTGAAATTGTTGAGTTTGTTTATCAAAAATTCATTAAAGTGTTACAAAATATGAAATTGTTAAAACAAATTTCAAATTCCAGATGCCTATATTCGGTGGAAGATTACGTTATTCAAAATTTCATCCTTCTAGGAATGGTTGTTTTATCACAATACGAGAACAATGCGTACAGTTATGCAGATTCCTCATGATTTAATTCCTTTCAATATAACACAGGACGATAATATTTGGTCGCAACAATTTGAAAAGTGAACCGGCATTTATGGTGAATCAATGCAAAATGCCAAAACGAAATTAATAGCCCTTTTGGGGTAACGCCGTTTGAGCTAATAAGATACATCTATCTTCATCTTATGTTTGCTCTTCTCTAGTATTTTACATTTTTGCCGTCAGATTATAAAGTCTTCCGGCAGTACAATTTCTAAGCTTTTGCGTCTCATATTCCAGTTTCCTTTATACTCTGAGCTTTTAAACCTCTTTAACCCCACCAAAAAAAATGTGTCTTTTGCGAATGTGTTGTATGTTATTTAGGTGCAGACTTTATTTTTATGAACCTCGCTCTATGACCTTGCTGTTATGAAAGAAATCTTAAAAGCTATTAAGTTTTTCAGAAAGGCAAAAAAATCAAGTCCTTTTCTTCAGTTATGGATTATGTTTTGGGAAAGTAAAAAATTAAGGCTATTTGTTATGATGAATGCTTTCTGTTCCAGCTCATTTATCTAAAAAATTATGCTACTTTATCGATAAAAAATAATCAATACTTGAAATAAAAAACTTTTGTTTGGTTAAAATAAATAATTCAATGCTTAAAAATAAATGGTTAACTTGAAAGAGACATTTTTAAATGTAAATAGAAGTTTATCATCCGAACCCATCTTAGTCTCATTAAGTTCAAATAGAGACATTAATGCAATAATTTGTTTTATAAGTATTGTTTCTAATTAGATCGAATATTTCTTCGCTAAAGTAGGCATTAACTACAAAATTACACAGAGGAAAAGATATACCAAATCATAAAGTTTTATCCGTCTTTGATTAATCATTTTCATTTTCATAATAAAATGGGACATAAATAAAATGTTAGCAATTTATAACCTACTGAAAACTGCTTTACAGAGAATAATGGGGTTTTTGAAGATGGAAAAATCTATTTCGGCTTCTCCGGGTTTAAAACCACGATGTTCGAAATAATAGCTGGATGCGTTAAACATTTACACCATAAGACCACGCATGTTGGAGTACAGTGAATCCCTTACATTCTGTTCGCATTTAAAAACAAATGGAAAGAAGCACGAGACTCAGATTAACCAGTTCGGATGGTCACCATGGCGCGTAATCATCTTTTTAGTTCTCGGGCCTCTATACAGAATATTAGATTTTTCTGAGCAAAAAAATATAAAAACTGTGCCTTTATAGGTAGTTGACCCACAAATCTTCGTCTTACTATATACATATCACTTTCACCAGGAGAGCAGACACTGGAATGTGCTGTGATTCCTTATATCTCCCTTTTTTACAGGGACATCGGAAAGAGACAGAGACTCAGCTAACCATATCCAGGTGATAATGAATTATCATCCGCCACATTTTTAATTCGGGCATTACTGTAGAACTGATTATGCTTTTCGAGATAGGAAATAAGAACCAGCATTTACCTCCTCGCCAGAATACGAAGCATGGATTTTCTAGTTGTTCTAAGTGGTTAGGCTAACCACTTAAGAGTACGAGAGTACACACGAGCGAATAAGACAATTCCTCACATTTTGCCGAATCTAAAGAGAGACTGAGAAGAGGCAAGAGACCTAGAGACCTAAAAATCCAACTAGTTATGAGCTATTATTCAAAATAATTTATTTTGTCTGGCACTATGGAGACTAACAAGCTTTTGGGATGGGGAAAACAAAAAATCAGGTGCGGTTTCTACGAGATTCAAATAAACAGAGTTTTCGTTTTCTAAATAAATGTGCTTAGTTTTGACATCATGAGACCGTGTAGAAGCTGAGAAACTCTTTACAGCTTGTAGTGCAGTTTTTTCTTTTCTCGTTTTTCTTATCCGTGTCTAAAGGCAAAATGTGAGGACATAAAAGAAATTGTGGTTATTCTGCTGAGCATAAGATCATTCGCTTGTCTTCCATATTGAAATATTAGTTTGTTTTCCAAGGTAACCTAATAAGTCTTTAAAAATTTACAAATTTTACTTAATGACAATAGTTTGAGACACGGGTTATTAATGCTATGGCTTTAATAAACGATAATGCAATTTTCTAATTATTTTTAAAAAAGAAAATTTATATTTTAGTACAGGCATGTAATTTTTAGAGGCACATAATAGATGTAATATTACTACATTTATTTTGTTATATCATTCTAATTGTATAAACATTAGCGATATTAGTTTGAAGTGTGTGTGTTGTTTTAAATCGCCCAATTTACTATGAGTAATGTACTGTAATAATCTGAAACGTAAACTGAAACCTTTAGATGGGTTGAGTTACAATGCTCGCAGATGTAATAACTGGTTGGCCCACGTGGCCCACGTGGTTGATGAAACAAGTCAAGGGGTATCTAGTGGTGTATGGTAACATATGGTGAAACTGATAATAGAAACACACATGTTTTAACGCTTAGATATTAATACATATAATGTAATATATAGCTTTGCCTACAGTATTTCTCAGTAATTCTCCTGCAGGTAAATTGTTATCTGCATTAAAAACAACATCTGATAATAGAAAAGAAATTAACTTTGAATTAAACAAGGGTTAATGAAGCATTAAGGGCTGAATAAGGGCTCTTCCATGCATTTGTAAATATGCATAAAATTTTCTCTCTTTCAAAACGTGACTAATAAACCTAGCTATTTTCCAAGGCATGAGCGATAATAGAAAAATGCAATATGTGTCCTTTTAATTATTCTTACTATAAAGAAAGAAAGGAAAAATTAGAATTTTTTAAGATTGAAAATCATAAGGCAAAACAAACATCTCTAATACTGCTGTCTTCATTTTTTTAATAAGATTAACATTACATACCGCACTTATTACTGAACCTAGAAAAGAAAACGAACCGATAATGCGAAACAGTAATTTTTGTTTACAAGTGCTCGGATTTAAGCGTTCGCAACAAGCAGAAGACTTATGTCTGCTTTACAACAACACGATTATTGCATCCAATACTCGGAATTAAACATATTAATTATCATGCATTTATTTCACTTAAGGTTAACCAATTGCGCATGCTTATTATTCCACTCATAAAACACCTTATTGTATATAATATTTATTGCGTTCATATTCATTATAGTTACTTGGGAACTTTGTTGCATTAAAAATTCACTAAATTTAAGTTTTTCTTCGTAACATATCTGCGCTTATGATGAACAATTTTAGCTTAATTATAGATGCGCAATATGAAATTTATTACGTTAACTTATTTTTATTTACAAGAAGCCAAAAATTACAGTCGGTCACGGATTGCTGCTCATTAAATTTACTAAGCTGATAAATTGTCTAAACAGAACGACCATTATGATGCGGCCTTTTAAGTAGGTTTTTCACTAGTCCAAGTTCGCTAAAACTGTGGCTGCAAAAAGTAACTGCGATAAATAATACAGTTATAGTTAATTTTATGCTGGCATAATTCTACATTCATTAGGCGAAGCAAGAAATATAAAACAATTTACAGTGCCGTCTATGGGCTTCAAACTTCGGAACTTCCGACTGGTAGCCGGACGTGCTTTCGAGTTACACAACGAAAGCACGCTGTAAGGAGGCATTCTTCCCCATTAAAGGGCTGTGAAGGCTGGGACTCAATCGCCAAACACTGGTGGTGATGGATTAGTCCATTATGTTTTAGTTTGGATATCACTTATAGAGTCATAGGTTTATCGAAGTTGGAAAAGTGCAAATGTCAATGCCCTCGCCGGGATTCGAACTCCAGGTCAGATTGCGAGTCGACCGCGCTTATTAGTTACACCACGAACCCAAGCGGTAAGGAGGGAGAATTAACATTGCATAATTTATCCCCCTTCCAATTTTATGTTCGGTCGACTTTCGTTCTGGCATAAATAAGCAAAAATATCAACATCAAAAATACTTTTATTTTTATATTAAGTAAATAACTTAAATGTTATAAAATTAATGTTGATGTTGCAAAGAATAATAGTTAATAAACATGTGTTTTCAGAAAAATATGGCAACACAGAATACAGGAGACCGTTAACCATAATGTTTCCAAATCCTGAATCATAAACATTTCCAGCTGCTGCAAATTTTTCAAGCATTTTTCAGTTTGAATGACGTCGTATTCGCTCCTCTGAACAATGAATCACTGAACAATTCGCATTCTGCCAAAGCGAACAATTGACTCACAGAGATCTCAAGTAACTTTAGGAAAAATCGTAAATAAAAAAACATTTAAAACACAGAGGGGGCACAAAATTTATCAGAAGTAGAAATGCCAATTTGGGATGGAAAACTATGTTTATGCCTGCATGTAATGCATGTACAATAAATAGCATTTTACAGCAGTGTTTCAGCATCTTACGTACTATTAACAGTACAATGAAATCTCGGTTCAGGAATTTACTTCATTCCTAAAGGCCATTCGTCAACCGACGTGTTCGTAAACCGAAACAGTTTTCCTTATAGAAATTAATGTAAAATCGATTAATTCGTACTTGGTCCACAGGTGGGTGCTTAGATAAACTTTACAGCGGTACTTTGTGAGCAAGTTCGTGACCCAAAACAGTGGAAATCATCAGATATAAAAAAGATAAAACAGACGGATAAAACAGATAAAAATTGAATTAACTTTTCTTGTATCTATATTAAGGAAAAGTGGGCGGTATAAATAGGAAATGATGAGGATGATAATGTTGTTTGAATGTGAGTTCCATTCAATAAAGACATCAGGTTGCTCTCTTTTAAGGACATCTTATTTTATCTTTTCTTTTACTTTAAGTGCTACTCGACTCTGCTTGAGACTCGCTGAGCCTCTGTTTCACTCAAAATTTGCCCAATGCAATTTCTTGCTGCCTATTTTTAAAACGTTTCTAACTTCAAATTTAATGCCATTAAAATGCTTATGCTGTGGTTTAATACTACTTTAACATTTCATCTTGCCCCATTTTGCCTAATATTTCCTGAGCAGGAGAAACCAAGACCATTTTTCTTTCTCCCTTTTCTTTTGGGGACATTTTCTTTCTCAAAATCGTCATTTGCTGGTACTTCTGACGTTTTTTGTCTGAACTCACTTTTATGGTCCTGTAGTTTCGTCCCCACGTCTTCATTGTTAAACCATTTTGAAGTCCAGAGACACAGTATCAAAGATAGTATAATAAAAGAAAAGATCCTTATCGTCAAACTGCTCAAAGTCTCTGCCTACAACTTAACCTGGCCATAATTTTCTCCATGTAGAATTCATGGTTTTTTAAGCAATTTGCTGACAGGTTTTATTAATGAGAGCTACGCAGAGAAAATATAAATGATGTTTTGAGAAATCTCTGAGTGTTAATTATGAGGCACAGGTTACATCATAACGCTTTTGAATATCATATGGTCCCGACTTGAGTGTTCGTACTTTGAGACACCGTTCATTAATTGGGGCAATTTTTATTCTGAAAATTAGCTCGTGAATCTAATTGTTTGTGAACCGAATTGGAAGTATTTATTTAATTATATGTTCTTCAGTTACTGATCTCTCTCTTTCTCCCTACTGCGATCATTAGTGTTTTATAATCGACATTTTTAAAATAGTTTTTTTAATTATTTTCCCTGTTTGTAATTTTATTCTTAAAACACCAATTTTTAAAACACTTTAGTGAAATATAGCTTGTTTAAAAGAGAAATGAGTGTAATGACTATAGAAAATTGCAAACTTTGCGATAAAAATACTATCTCAGAGAATCTAAATGTATCAAAAATTAATTAAATTCGCTGAAAACTTAAAATTTTCAGATTTTATATTACGCCTAAAGTGGCGTCTTTCAAATTTTTGTTTGCTACCTTTATTTATTAACTATTATGTTCTTTGCACTTACACTCTAAAATTAAATTCAACAGCAATATCACAATATATTTAAAAGAGCATGTCGTTAGAATTTCCGATACACAGTCTCACGTGCTAGAGATAAAAATGTTTTTTCGTACAGTGTTGCCATTCGTCACTTTGAAATAGTTATGTTTGTTAATCAAAAATTCTTTAATGTCTGACAAAATATGAAATACCTTATAAAATTCCAAATTGCAGATTCTTCATTATTCAATTTCCTTAAATACAATAGAGGGCTCTAATATCTCGTGACAACAATTTCAAAAGTAATTCATCGTTTATAGTCAATCGACGTAAAATGCCAAAGCGAAATTAATAGCCCTTCTGGGCTAGAAATTCATGATTCGGAATTCGAAATGCACATATTTGTGTGTAGGATTATGTGCAATCAAAATTTAGTGGCTGTACATGGCACCGTCTTTCCAGAGTCCGATGAAATCAAATACTCGCTAACAGATTCTTCATTCTATAATAATACTAATATTTCTCTCACTGCTAACGTAACCATGCTATGCAACAACATTCAGCTAAATTTTATTTTTTCTTTTAGTGGTTTTAGCTTGTCTGTGATTTTATAATTACAGTTAAATCCAAAATAAATATGCAAAAAAGGCGTTTAAGCAACAATTATTATTTAAATAAGCTAAATAGTAAAGTAATATCTTGACCTATTATAATAACTTTACATCATATGTGGCCAAAGTATAATTTTGAGGCTTCTAAAAGTCACAAATTTTAAAACAAAATTATAGAAGAGAAATCAGAGTGTTTTGATGTAATTATTCTTATATATATATCACGTTTATGCAATCATTTTTATGCTAGATAAAATTATTCAAATACCGTAACGCATTACTTATGTAAATTGTTTTGTAGTGATTCTAATAAACGCTTCAAAACCCTTAAATAAATTAAAACTCAAAGTGTACAGATAAATGAACTCCAAAACATACCCTTCAAAACCCTTAAATAAATTAAGATTTAAAATGCATAAATAGAAGAAGCCTAGGATGTTACCTTGTTTCTAAAGAAAGCTAAACCAAACTAACATGAGGCTACAAGCCTGGTTAGCAAGAGTGTATAGTTGGGATGAAAACAAATTTAAATAATTATTTTAATTCAATCAATAAATTATTTATTTTATTATAATTTTTTATAATTTTTTATAATTATTTTATTATAATTCATACGAAGGAACAGAAGGATTAACTACATAGTTCTCATTACTGGCTAAAAAGCAATGCTGTTATGTGCGAAGTAACGGTATGTTGTGTGTCGAACGTAGAACACGTATATCAGTCACAGTGGTGGATTAGATAGAAAGCAAAATCTCTTTCGTGTGAATATAACAAAGCTGGTGGTGCCTATCTCTGCAAAATGAGGAATACTTGATGTCTCACAAGATGGCAGAAAGATGAGGGCCTCGCAGGAACGGTCAGATGATAGTATATAGGTGAGAACCAGCTTTGAAGAGAGAATATCTTTCTGCAGAATCCGACGAGAGAGTCGGAGGAATGGTAAACCACGAAAGGTAAACCGCCCTCTGTGGTACTAAGGAAAAGTTAAGCTGTAGGTCTCGTGGTCTTGAGAGATATGTTCGGTAAATGAAAAAAAAAAAGTGCGGTTGCAGACGAAGAAGACTACTGTCTGCTCCGTAGCCGGAAAAAAAATGTTGATTTTTTACACATTTTCCATTAAAACAGCTGCTTTGCTAGTTAAACCGTCGGGAACCAAAATATCAGTCGCTATCATTCTTAGTTTAAATTTATCATTTCTTCCTTTCTTTGTAAGTGCTCATAGTGAGTGGCGCAGGAAATAAAGATAAGAACCTTCTTTGATGCTTGCGTAATTATGCAGAAGTTCTGCTGCCTATACAGTACTTTCTTGGTACCTCGGGTGGCCCTGGTCATGAAGTTTACATGAGTTGTAACGCAGAGTGAGCGAACACCAGTTCGAGCAAGAAATAGGAGGATATGATGTTCCCTTTAACCCTCAAACATGACATGAGATGCGGGAAAAGAGCGTTCTCCAGTGTGCAATCCATTTTAAAGAATGAAAGCTACCACATGCTAGATAATGCTACCAAAGAAGAGAGAATTTTCAGGACCCAGGCGAAAAACAAAACTACACAAAAGTTTGCACTTTCCCTATCCTTCATTCAACACTTGTTCATGGATAACACCAAGTATCCCCCCCTCAAAAAAATAACTGTAAAACTTTTCACGAGCTTTTCAACCCCACAAAAAAAGGAAGCAAGGGTTATGAAAAATCAGAAACAACAACCCAATGAAATGACGTTGAGTTTAAAATAGTGTTAAAAAGTAAATTTTGAAAGCAAGAAAAATCCCTGTCATTTCTAATGAAAATATACCCTTATTTGCAAATAATTTCTGAAGTACTAATTAACCAATGTCAATACATATAAGTTCACCAGAAAGGCAAACTTTTACTGTACACTGAGTATAAATTTCAAATTTTAAAATCAATAATTTTCATTTTTCATTTGCAGTAATGCTCAAAAATTACTTAAGCATGTCTGTTTTACTAAATTAAGCTAAATCTGCAAATCAAATATCTCTGACTTTTCCAATATAAAAGAAACTCAGCTTAAACAAATTAATTATTAACACCTTTAATTAAAGGCTACGTAATACTTCATAGTTTGTAGCTAAAACCTGGAATCTGATTTTAATGAATTAAATTAATTTGGCTACACACATAGCCCCCCCTCAAATTTGATTTCATATTATGTATGGCAACGAAACTTGTGATAGCTAAAATTATTTTAAAATGTTAGTACGTTTAATTAAAACTTTGTGACTTAAAATTTTATATTAACATTTTGTTTTAAAATTTTTTGTTTATCGAATTGAAACAGTTGCATGGAAATAAGTTAAATGCTTTTAACTTTAGGGGAATGCATTGAACAAAGCATAAACATACGAAAATTAAAAGTACTTTGCCATTTTTTTTCCAAGATCGTCGGATGGATGCAAGATGTTTGATTATATTTAATGTATTAAAATTTCTGTTTAATGATCCGATTTCGTCATAATGTAAAATCAGGGATTTTTCCGGCCCATCATGCTTTTTAAACGTTTCATGTTACATTATACTAAACCTACTACTTTTCACATATAATTTCCCTAAAATTATTTGCATATATACAGAATTCGTAATATTATGCTCAAACTCTTGTTTCGTGATGTTTATTTAAGCGATTCGTGATCTTTATTGCAGTTAGACTGTATTCTATAACTATGCAGTAAATTCTAAAACGTAAATTAGATACGAATATCAAATTATTTAATGATAATATTTTTTTTCTTGGTGTGTTTTCAATCATGTAAAATGTATTTGTAGGATTTAATGGATCTGTGCGTTTGATTAAAATTTTTATGGTCAATAATGTTTACAAAATCGTTTTTACAGCATTATAGAATTCGGTTATCCGGCTATATATGATAATTCGGAATATTCAAACTCCCAGGAGTGTTGGATTTGTCGGACATTTACGGTACTTTGATTCTAATACACAGCTTTGCTCTAAGAAATGTATTAAGAAGTAAAACATCACCATGTCTTTCTGAATGTCAGAATTATTTTGTGTACATTTTAGCATATTTATATCTCTCATTAAATTGTAAACAAAATAAACTCTTTTTCGAGGATATAAAAGAAGGCATATCATTTAAGGTCAACAAGGAATTATTTGAATTTCACCTCGCTATTTGCTTAATGATTGGGGAATCCGATTGCATGTTCTGGCATTAGATCTGTTTGTAATAGTTCTAATTTTCGTGTTACGTTAAGTTACGCTACCACATAAGTTACCCCTTGGAATTACAAGAGCTTGGTGGGACAATTTTAATTACATAGCTCATTGCACACCAATGAAGAACGAGAATTTAAAAGCAGTATACGGATTTCTTTATAATTAATGTCAGCTTTATAAGTGCTTTTCAACGTCATTTTTAGTAGCTGAGTATATACGCTTATTATTGAAAGTTCGACCCGAGCTCAGTCCCGGGCTAACGCACTGCTTACATGGTTGCTTGTAGTTTTCCCCACATGTGTAACTTGGATACTTGCCATTTTCTCTTATAAAATCCTCCACAAAGTTATCTTTCCCCTTTACCAGTTATCATTCTTTTGTATTGCCATATTCCAATAACTCAACTACCGTCAGTTTTTCATTTCGTGATAATTGGCCTACATTGAAAAAACGCAATAATAATAATAGTTATAATAATAATAATAATAATAATAATAATAATAATTATTATTATAAATAAATATTTTAACGGTCGCCCAAAAGGGTTTCTTAAGGTTTATCTACGCTCCCGCTGAGCTCTCACTCAACCAGTCTGCTGTTGCAGTCACTCACATTAACCTATTTCTTTTTGTCTTTTTAGCTTATTATTAAGCATAATTTTCTTCGTACTTACGCTACATAAATTTCAACAGCAAAACTGAAAAATTTTAAAAGCAACATGTGTTTAGAATCTCCAAAGAAGTGTTACGTGTCCGCAAAATATTTTTCTATTTTTTCCAGTATTTTCTCATTTTTTGTAGTTCATACAATTTCCTTCATAAGATGACTTGCAAAACTTTTATTTTCTTTTTTATTATTAACGTTGTGTGTGTTAAATTTATTAATTAAATATCATGTTCATTTTTTCTTTTTATTATTAACGTTGTGTGTGTGAAATTTATTAATTAAATATCACGTTCATTTACGCCACATAAAATTCAGTTGAACAGAAAAATCATCAAATATTTAAAAACAGCATATCCTTAAAATTTTCGATATACAGTCTCGCACGCTAGAGATGACAATCTTTTAATCCATGTAGTGTTTGTTGCCATTGCTCGCCTTCAAATCATTGAGATTGTTTAAATTCTTTAAATATTTACAAAATATGAAATATAAAATTCGAAATTCAAAATTCGAGCATCCAGGTTCACATGTTCGGGTGGAGGACTACGTTATTCAAAATTTGATGACCTTAGGTGCTTTTATATTTTCACAGTGCGAGAAACATACATTCATTCATTCAGATTCTTCATTATTTAACGTCTTTAAAAGTAATACGAAACGATAATATTTCGTGACAACAATTTGAAAAGGGATTCAGATATTGATAGCGATACGCCGCCAAATATGGTTTCAAGACAAATAGCCGATTTGGGCTAAACGCCTTTTTGAGCTAAAAATTGCAACTGCTACATCTGTCTATTCTTGTTATGTCTATGAGATGAGATATTTACATTATTCATTCAAATCATAATACTGCAATTCTTAGCTGTTTAGAAACATTACTTTTAAAAATATATAAATAAACAATAAAACAGTGATAAAATATGCGTAAATGTTGATTGTAGTCCTATGTTGCTTGTATAAGTGATAATGCTAATAAATATTTACTTTATTAATGTAATTTGTGAAAACAATCTGTTCCATATAACATCTCAATGGGTACAGAATATTCGTTCATCTTCTGTCTAACAATGTGTTTGTTGCATTGTTTTTATTTTATAAGATTTTTTGTTTTTCACTATTAGCAATACTTGTTTGTTTTAATATTGCTTTAAGAATAAATCTTACATATACTTTTAGATACGCAAGAAAATAAGTAGGTCTGATTTTTGATTTCATAAAAATTTTATTTTATTATAAATTGCTTTTATTTACGTCATGTGCTCGCTACTTTTATTTTTCATTTTACATTTGACAGAAATATATCTGGATTAAATCGAGAAAAAAACTTTAAGAAAGCTGTTGCCAAATTAATATTTCAAAATAATATTACTTCCATTTTATTTCATTATTTATTTCCTGCATATGAATTATTTCCAAGCACTGAAAGTTTTACGGATGGTTTATTTCGATTAAAATATCAGAAATGAGATTACTAGAGGCGATATTTTTTTAAAAGCTTTTCCATTAGATAAATCCAATTTCATAAAATACTTCACATTGCAACATAAAACTGAAATACATTGTGACAAATCACACTGGAAGCAAGAAAAAGATTACATTCGAAAAATTGAAAATACTGCGACATAAAACTTCTATCTTTATATATCATTGCATTTGGTTTACTTTAATTCAAAGTTCTGTTTTGTTTTCACATTTATTTTCCATTTAATTCAAAATATAATAAAACTTTACGTACCGTATTCAGTTATTATTTAAAATTCATTTTTAATGCATGCCATTATAGTTTCCCCATTAGTTTGACAATAAAACCATTTATAATAATTCCTTGGCTAATAAATTTAAGAAAATGCTTTCAAGTGACAAAGTAAACTAAATTCGTCTACGGTAACCACTAAATCATGAAAGAGAGAGATACTTAAAATCTTAGTAACACCTTTTATGAGTTACACTTTTATTATATACCTATTTTAATAACATTATTGAAGAAATACATTTGTTGCTTTTAAACTGTTCAGTTATTTCAAAGCTGGGCATTGCATTTCAACTGAGGAGCTGGCGTGACATTAATAGTTTCAAGATTGGAATATTTGAATCATGTTAAAGGCACATTAAGGATAAGTTCATATGGGGAGAGATGCTTTAGTGCAGAGTTTTCTAAAGAACGTTAGTTTGTATTTATATTACGCAAGGAAAACTACTATACACCTAGCTCATTATTCAAGCTTTGAACTCTGGTCCAACTACCATATTCAGTGGTCATACCACTTGATCACTGGGGGCCAGTGATGACCATTGATCACGAAGTATCTTCAAAACCTCACTATGCTTGCGTAGGAAATCCAACCCAAATCTTTAGCTTATAGACTTATATGCTAGGCACTATGCCACAAAAAAATTAAATTAGAGGATTGATGTTAATTTTACACAAAAAAATTAAATATCATAAATGAGCATATTAACATGATAAAAATTAAATATCATAAGATATTTCAGATCTGGTAGTTTACGGAACCATTTAGATCAATGATCGATAAACTGTGGATCATGAGCTACAAGTAGCCCGCGGGACATTTTCGGTAGATGGCGTCAACGCTGCACTTGGCTAACCTTGATTCGTCCACTGAGCTGGCTCTGACAACTGCTTATTTCTCCCGTGCAACTACCATTGTCAGCCTCGTCTCATAGTCGATAGTATACGCATGAGGTTATTGCACGTTATATTTTTCGTGTGTATATTAGACAATTGCTTGGATAGTTTGATTTACGCATTGGTCCAAGCTAGGTCTGTTCTAACCATGGCATATTCAAAGAAAATGCGAAAAACTTACCGTACGGAACTTTCATTCGGAACGAGAAACCGATTACTTTTTTACCGAGGTAAAGACAAATGTGTATGGTTACAGTGCTATCCAAGTTAATCAGTTCGTAAGAAAGTAGTAAATTAAAAAAAAACTTTTCAAAAACATATTTCAAAAGGATTTCAATTGTTTATCAAATCGTCTTTATTGGAGATTAATGCTGAAGAGCTCTCTACTTGTGTTATGGAGCATTTTGGTTTTTGGTTTTCAAGAAGATAATGCTGCAACAGAGTTGAAACTGATTCATTCTCAAGATGATATATCTGTAAAATCGCTTTCTTCAAGCTTTGAAAATATTTGACCTCTTGTTCCTAAATACCCAATTTTGGTCCAAGTTTGTCTCATACTGAAGGCAATATTCAGCTCTACATATCTGTGTGATATTTCTTTTTTTCTGTATGAGATTTATTAAAACCAAATACAGAAACAGACTCACTGATGAACACTTGGGAAACTGTATTCGAATGGCAGGCATTAGCTACTCTTCCAGCACCAGAAAACTTGTTGATGACAAAAAAAGAGTTCCATCCTTCTGATTAAAGTTAATAAGCCTGATAAAAAACTGTCATTACATTTGTTATAACTACTCTTCATTTTCTTTCCTAGCACAATTGAATTTCAGTTTCTTTTTGTTATATACAGTTTAATTAAAATTGATTTCATATTTACTAGAAGTGTAAGTTTATAGGCAAAAAACAAATGAAAGGTTTTTTTTTTTTTTTAAATTGTTATTTTTTTTAGTTGGTAGCTCACAGTAGGATTTAAAAATGGCACAGTAGCTCAGAAGCTTCTTAAGTTTAGCGTAGATGATCGAAATGGTCAGAAAAATAGGATTGGCAATTTCTCAGTGCAGAAAGGTCACCTTGCTGGCAGGTTGGTGGAAGCCGGTTGCTATAGCATTGGATCTACCGCTCCGACGGTATAGTGGTTAACAAAGCCGAATCCGATACCAATGGGCTCGGGTTCGAATCCCGGAGAAGACATGGTTGTAAGTGTCCGTCCTTTCATAGGAGGCAAAGGTGGTCCACCTATTAGGTGCCTCCATAATAAAGTGACCACCGTGTCTGGCCTTAGTAGTGACCAAGTCGAAGTCGGCTGAGGACCCGCCATTGGGAAAAAAATAGCATTACATCCGCGTTCGAACGTCTAGAAAGACATGTATGTGTGCAAGTGAGTAAGTCCTTATGACATGGTGGCACTTAAATTTATATCAAGAGAATGTTGGCAGCGGTAGAGAAAGAATTTGAACTGAATTTGTTGTCGAGGGAAGGGAGAGGGATATTTATCAAAAATGATTTGGAGCTTAACGGCGGCGTTCAATATTTGACACGCCAAAATAGTTAACTAACCGTGCTGTCCTCTAAGCAAAATTCTTGATAACTGATGTGATTGGACCTGATTTTGTAGTATAAAATAAAGTAACATTTCATAATTTGTAAGTGGAAGGCAAAGACATTTCGATAACACTAATAAATTAATGCATTAAAAATGTTTTTGTAATAAAGCGCTAACACCTTACTTTTGAACTTAAAAAGGTGTATCTTATCTGAAGTAAATTTTGAGTAAAGATATGTAGATTGGTTTTAAGAAATATTTATCTGTATTGTACCATCCGCAATTTGCTTCTTCTAATAGATTCATATTTGAACATTTTCTTAAAAAAAGTCTCAAAGGTTTCAGATTTTAAATTAAGTCCAAAGGGGCGTTTTTTTTTAATATTTTCTGTGTTACCTTTATTTATTAAATACCATGTTCTTCGCACTTAAAATTCAGTTAAAGAACAACATCGCAAAATAATTTTAAACTGAGCTTATCTTTAGAATTCCTCTACACGGTCTCACGAGCTGGAGATAATTTTTTTTTCTGTATAACGTTGCTATTGCTGGCTGAAATCGATAATAAAACAAATTCCAAATTCAAATTTCGGCTTCCAGATGCCCATATTCGCAACAGGATTACGTCATTCGATTGCTCTAGGTACCGTCGTTTTATCAGAATGCGAGAAACATGCATACATTTATGCACATTTTCCATTATTTAATTTCTCTAAATATAATACAGGGCTGCAATATTTGGTGGCAATTTGAAAAGTAAACTGACATTTAATGTTTCCGACGCAAAATAACAAAACGGAAACAATACTCCTTCAGAAACAAAGCCCCTTTGGACTAATAAGAAAGCGAGAAAAGAAAACTGAAGAAAGAGAAAAACTTGGAAAATTTGTAGTCGGAAAGCTTAGAATTATAAAGTAACACACCATAAAAGATTTACTATTAAAAACTTTAAGCATTTCAACTTATAAAAACATAAAATTATAAAAAAATATACAAATATTTCATTTCTGTCCTTAAATAAAAGAAATAGTATTTATGTTTACCAATGCTTAAAACTAAAAATCGTTTCTGCTGAAACTTTAAAACTCAATTTAAAAGTTTCAGTTCTAAAATTGCCTTGGCAATTTCTTCTTTAAACTTAAAAAATAATGATAGAAATACAAAATGTTAAAATGTTAGACCGTACATTAATGCTAGATCGTTTGAATAATTAAAAAAAATGAAAAACTGAATATTGTAAATCGAATATTTTCCATATGTTATTTCAAAACTTTATCATAATCATCATATATTTTAACTATAATTACCAATAACTGCAAGAAATAAAACAGAAATTTAGCCGCTGAGAGGTTATTAGAAACTTATTTTATTTATAATGCTATTTATATTTATATTATAATTTATTTATAATGCTATAAGTGAAATAACAGTTGTAAAATGTTAAGAAACCAGGCAATTTTTTTAAATTAGGATTTCTTCCGTGAGAAAAGTGTGATTTAAGGAAAACATGAAAATCCTCTTTTTTTCCCTCTAACTGTACCAATCATGAAAAAAAAATCTGCCAAGAACAAACGATACCTGAATCTTTACTTTAACCAGATTCGTATCCTCCAAAGTAATCCCTTTCTTTATTTTTTTCTCTACTGAACCGCAACTATTGCAAAGTGATCAACATGGTTTTCTCTGAAACATTTTACTAGGAAATTCGGAAGTTTGGTTTAAAGGTTCTTTACGGATATTATCTTGAATCCTTATCATGATATCTTATGAAAGCGGACTAACAAGCTTTAGAACTAAGCTCCTAAATTCCCGTACAGCACAAGGAATTCTAGGTGTACAACGAAGGCAATGTTGATAGTTTTCTCGACGGGAAAATGATTACCAATTCCACCATTCCGCCTTCACCACCAATTCCTGCATTTATGCGACGATATCAGATATATTACAGAGACGCAAGCCTATGGCTTAGTTGTGTCCTCATTCGTTTAGTAAAGAACTGCCTAAAAAGCGATGACCTTAGAATTCTCCAAAGTGAATGCTGCGAAGAATAGAAAATGGATTCATGTGAGGTAAGCCAATAAGGCTGTTTATTGCAATGTTTTGTGGTGGTTGATGGAGTACATTAGGCTTAACCGATCTCATCTATGCAAGGATGTGAACTGGATGCTTTACCGTGACAACGCTGGGAACAACAGTTCTTTAGGCCACTAGAAACCAGAAGGAAGAAGTAAATTTAACCCATCTTATAATTGCTCACTCTTGAATTACACACAATTATCTGTTGAAAGCCGAGAATGGAACTCTTTGTGCACACTGTAATACCGTTCTGTTTGTAAGCCACGTTTTAGTACCATATTTTAACAAGTTTCGATTCAAATATTTTAGAAGCTGTGACTTGCCTATGGACCGTGTAATCGAGAAGAGGTCAGCCTCAATTTATTTCAGCTTTGGAAAGAGACTGAGTTTTATTACTTGATTTGATTAAAGTAATTTCTTTGTATTTTAGCACTATTTTCTTTGTATTTTAGTACTATGAATTTTATCATATTCTATTAATATAGAATAATTTTATCAGATTTCAAATTATTATCAATGTTCCATGTGCATGTGTTTTTATTTCATTTATCTGTAATTCACGCATTAATTTTTAACGTCATATTATTTTGGTTTCTAGAAGTGTTGCAATGAATAGGAAACTATTTACCATGTATATTTTTCGTGCATAACCCTTCAGGTTATGCACGAAAAAAACCTGCTTTTCAACTTTTCACGAATGAATTTCGTTTTCCCCCGACATTTTCATGTATTTCAGCCGTCTGAAGAACTGTCACAGATTAGCCTTTGTGGATTAATTACCTAATGACTGAGCATAAAGCTGATGGGATAAAAGCAAGCATACACCTTATTTTCTAAATGAATCGTAATATTTTGAAAGCTGAATGTTTGACACGTCTACGAGCGATCTACGAGAATACTCGTAATTATCAAGCAGCGTTTATTTGCAGATGCGAGATAATTCGTTATTGATCGCTTATATAAAGCAACGCGTAGAAGTATTGACGCAGTAAATCCACAAAATGCTTAGGTGTTTGGCGGAAAGGAAGAGATGAAATATTACCCTTGGAAAACTGAAATGGATCATTTATTTCTCAAAGCATAGGTACAATAATTAAACGTTTAGACTATATTTTTTTACATTTTGGTATATTTTAACTTGGGATACGTTATGAAGGGACTGTGAGACTAATGGAAAACAACCTATCACACGTGCAAAAGTTTGCATGAATGCTCAGAATGAGTAAGTATTGTTTACTTAGTTCTGACTTATTTCACAGTTGGCACAGGGAGTAGAAATATTGCTTCACATGCAAATTATGTGCATACACATGTGAATTTATTTTCGGCTAAAAGTAATCTATTATACTTATATTTAAATACTAAAGCAACATAAAATCACTTAAAAGGATAAATATGGAGACAGGATTTTAGCGCCTGTGAATGAATTGCTCCATATATCAGCACTGACAGCAAGCATGTTAAGTTAATAAACAGAGATTGTCTCAAATGATAGCCTTACGTTATTTTTATTGGAGATTTCTGTCGTAGCAACCGATCCATAAATGGTCGAAAGTCACTTCCTTTCATCCAAAGTTTAATTTTATAACCAGTTACTAGCATTTGAAACAGAATCCAAAATCAAAGCATCTAAGCTGAGCATTAGAATTACCTCTATTGATCCCCCGAAAGAGCATTCAGAATTACAAATGCACCCCCAGGCAATGAATGGTAACTGCTAAGCTGCTTAAATAAAATATTTAACTTAATGGTAATTGGCGAAACTAAGTTAACTTGGGTAGCTTAAGGAAATGACATTGTATTGGCAAACTAATATTTAATTCCAGAAATTCATATTAAATCGATCGATTGTGAGCCATAGTGTTACAGTTTAATCGGTAATCAATTTTTATGGCTTGGAGTGATCACCATGTTATTTAAATCCATTACTGAATCTAAAATTTTGTCGGAAATTAGAGATTTTTGATTCAGTTAGATATTCAAACTATGTTATGATAATTTTGCATTGATAATTAGATCGCTAATAATTTCTTATTATTTCTGTAAGACAAAGCTCTAATAAAAGACGTGTTTTTCTGGAATAAATGTGACTACAGTGGATCTGGGTAAAAAAAATCGGTTAATTTTGTTATTCCTTTTCTTGAAGGCATTAACGTAATGCACGTTGAAAATTTTCTTTTTCGTTGTCTTTTTAATTATGCGCTTCAAAAAATACACTATTTTTCCTTAAAATAAAATACAAAATATATTAGTTGGACGAAGTTTAATAGTGAAGTTGTTCTAATTTGCTTACAATGTCAAATCATTTAATCTAAATTAATTTTTATTTATGTATGTAAGTAAAAATATTTAACTATGAATTATACACTAAATTAACAATGGCTCCTTAGATCCTCTCTTAAAAATAGCAATACCTTCTTTGATGCAGATATCGGACAAGGAACCGAGATTAGAAATAACTCAAACTGCTTAATTAGCCTTCTGCTATGTGAATAAGCCACTTCTTTCGTTTCACTGTACGTCTTTTTGTACTATTTAAAATGTAAGCTGCGTATACAAAATTGTGGATGCCTACTGCAATCGCAATCATATGTGAAGTAAATATTTTGTCTGTAGAACTGCATTATCCAATAATAAAATAATGCTGAATTTGGCCACGGCTATCTGCAAGTCCATCATTCCATCAAAGCAATTATCAATTGACAGTTTATTACAGCTATCACTTGCAAAGACCGTGACTAAAAAGGAATTGATTTCATCTTCCCTAACTAGCTAGCCAATTTTTCTTCTAAATTCTATAAACTTATCAGCGAAAATACTACATATATATATACATATACACTGCTTTCAAAAAATTAAGGAACAGAATGTTTTTTCAAAGTTCACCATTACAAAAATGTCAGTTACGTATAAATTCACATTTCATATGCAAGGCAGTAACGAGGTTTAAGAAATTATATGTAAAAATAATAGTTACCACTTTTATTTTATAGAAATGAATACTTATATAGGAGTTGCAGAAAAATGCAAGAATTGTAATTTTTTTCCCAAGTGCTGACCTTCAGTTTTATTACAGTTTCGTGGACAATATCCAGGCGTCTATCAGTGTTCAGGGGAAGTCGTTTGCCCGATTCGTTAAGATGGCCGGCGATCGTATGAATGGAAATGGGGATGTCATAAGCTGCTAGACGTCTCTATGTCTCTCGTAATGTGGTCCGCCGACTAAGAAACAGTCGTGAATTCGAGGATTCTGTATCTAGAAGACGTGTTCCAGGCAAACTCAGAGTTATAACACCTGCGAAAGGCCGCTGCTTAGCTCTTTCGGCCCGAAGGAGGAGTAACATTACTGTGCCTCAGCTCATGGCAGATCATTTAGGGGCAACAGGAGCAAAAATCTCAGCTATTACAATGCGCAGTACAGTCTGCATGTAAAACGACCAGTTGTTTGTGTCCCCTTGACCCGAAGACACAGAGCTGCCCGTTTATGTTGGGGAATAAAACCACGTATCCCGGATCAGTCGGTGGGCGTCTGTTTCCTTTACAGACGGTCCAGGTTTGCATTAGAGCGTGATTCAGGTCGTCAGCTAATTTAGAGGTAACAAAGCACCAGATACAACCAATCCCACATTGTGAAAAGACACAGTTACAGAGGTGGTGGAGTAGTGGCTTAGCCTGGCATGTCTCCCGATGGTCACACTGACCTGCATATGTTTCATGGAGGAACTTTGATTGGCGAGACCTTGATCAATATGTCCGCCCATAAGCCGCGGCTATTGGTCCTAAATTTCTTCTGGTGGAGGACAATGCGCGACCGCACTGAGCTAGGGTTGCTAAATGATATAACTTACATCTAAAATCATTTTCGCTTTAGAAGTCTACTTCAACATTCAAACAAATAAAATAATCAAAGCTTTTTACCTGTCAGACGAGATGAATTCAATCCAATATTTTATCCAATTTTATTGACGACACAGACAACACATGACGACAAGAAAACACTTATAATTACAGTTATAGATAGAGTTCGCACTTAGCATTTCATAGTTCACCAATCATCGCAGTCTCCATCGCAATTAATTTCAACTCAAAAAGAAGTCAGACGCACAGCGCCAGCTGGCCTGCCAAGATTGCAAGTTTTTATTTTAATTCATGTCTTTGTTGAACTTTAGAAATATTCTATGTTGCATTTATTAAATAACTGTTTAATGAACGTGTCCTGTAAAGTTATTGCTTCTATGTTGCTTCATTCTGAAATTAAATACAAAAAACCTGATGCTCCTTAATTGTTTTGGAGTACAGTGTATATATATATATATATATATGTAAAATATAAAAAATACGATGGCTTTGCTCTACGCGAACAGGCAACTTCTAATTAACTTTCCGCAATTTCAGGATCTTTCCCCTAGACTAGTACTTTCGAGAACACTCTGGCAGGTTATGTAACCGCAACTATAAATAGCTCTACGCGTCATTTTATTCAGACTGTGCCCGCTAACGCTGCTATTAAAATCTGCGTTGCTCGTCTTTCCTTTGTTTGCATACGCAGAATCTTAAATTTAATACAATTTAATTCAATCTTAATCAATTCAAATGCCCAATCATTTTTCTTTACAAAGAAAAACTTCAATTTACATATCCAATAATGAGTTGAATTAAATAGTATTAAATTTAAGATTCGGCATATGCAAACAAAGGAAAGAAGAGCAACTCAGATTTTAATAGCAGCGTTATCGGGCTCAATCTGACTAAAATGGCGGGTAGAGCTATTTATAGATACGGTTACATAACATGCCAGTGTGTTCTCGAAAGTACTGGTCTGGTCTAGGGGGAAGATTCTGAAATTGCGGAAAGTTAATTAGAGGTTGTCTGTTCGCGTAGAGCAAATCCATCGTATTTTTTA
>KK114266.1:367375-384926 GCA_000611955.2 Stegodyphus mimosarum
TTATTATTTTGTAAAATGTTTCTGCTTGTTGCCTTCATTACGCTCAATCTACATCCATTAGTTACATTACATTATTCATCTTATAATATTCATATAGAAGTAATTTATCATTTACATAAAACTGATATTTCATTTATAATATTTATACAATAGTGATGCATGTTTATTGCCACTTAGTTGTAAAGGTTTAGAGTATGTGAAAAAAGGGTTTAGAAAAAAATAACTTTCTAAAGATATCCTTAGGAAGAGAAGATATAGACGGATCCCAAAGCTCACGTCCTTTTTGCGCAAAGCAAATCATTTACGCTACCGCATTCCGTTGTTGTCATACGTGACACCATATACAGTAGGTTCTACTCGCATTTGTAATATTTGACGATAAAGGTTAAATGCTTTTGTAGTGAATATTTTATTATAGTTACATGATTGAGGAAATGTACTAATATATTGTTACGAATTTGTACATAAATAGATAATTTTAGCGAAATTATATGTGAAATTGTTGTATTTTTCTGTATAATGTAGTATGAAAAGCTGAAAACAATAATGCTTTGCCGGAAGAATAGGAATACAGGGGCAAGTCTATACAACATTGTGTAAACAGCTATCTCGCTGATTTGGCGCGGTATAGCGACCATTTGGCGACACTTTGTTCCGGTCTCTGTATAACTGTAACGGATATTGTCACTGAATAACGGTAATTGGTGTTTTGTGTAACTATAACCGTATTCTGCTCTCATGTGCCTCCCAGAAATTTCGAGAAGCAGAAAGTACAATAAATATCCCGGCGGCAAGTTAATCATCTGCTCTCAGTTGTTAGTTGTTAGTTCAGCGATAATTTGGAATACTGAGATATCTCTGGGTTAGCTTCGCTCTTTGGATGCGCTTTGCATTGTGTTGTGTTTAACGTTGTTACTAGTTTAAAGTGTAACTACTGATTGTAATCTGTTACACTCTGAACAGTTGTACGACTGTTTTTGTGGAAATGCTCCAGAACTGTGAAATGTTTCTTTTGCTGAAATAAATTTTATTAAGCTTTCATCAATTCTGTCTGCATTCAATCCATTACAAACTTGTATGTACGCAACAGTGTATCGTTCATTTATAATATATTTAAATTTCCTGAATTATTTTCACATTTATAAACGTTTATTAAGACAGCCTGCAAATGTTTTTAAATATCATAAATATTGTTATGGATTTCGTATTTAGTTAGCTATTTTTAGCAAAATTATAATTAAAATTCTTTTATATCCCCGTGCAATGCAGCACGAGGCATATTTTAAGGGAAAGCGTCGGAAAAGTAAAAATACAGGAATACGCGCATTGAGCATTTAATAAATAGATATCACGTAATTTATATTTAAACTGTTAAATGTAGTTAGCTACTGTGTTTACTGTAACCGTAATTCTACTCTTTTGTTTTTCAGAAATCTCGAGAAAACAGAAATTACCAGAACTTTCTCGCGACCGATTAAAAAGCTTTAAAAAGTCGGAGAGAAACATCTCAGTTCAGTTTTTGTTTAGTTGCTGCTGTGGTTATTTTACGAGTTCAGGTCGGATTAGATTTCTCTCGCATTGCGTTGTAGTCTAACTTTTCTTTTAGTAGTTTAAAGCAGTGCTCCGCAACCTTTTCTCACCTGCGACGCACAAAAAATCTTTCTGGAATTTCGTGGCACACCAAAAGCTAATGTATATATGTATTGATTTATACACAAAATTTGCAATAAATTTTTGTTTTAAAAAAACAGTTTTAGAGCTATTATTTTTAATTAAAATGGTCTGAAACCAATATATTTCGTTTAAATTTATGTTTAAAAAAAAGTTATATATTTTTGAGTTCCGAGTTATCAAGGAAGTGCCTAAAAAATTCAAATGCTGACACACTTACAATCACACACACAACCACACAATAGTGAAATATATAAAAACATTTGTCAGGACTGAGTGTTCTGTGCGTAGTTTTGGCAAACATCTTGAAGTAACTCCTTAATGTCCTAAAGCCCTGATCTGGAACAGGGAGCTGAAATCAGCTATGTTCTGGTGTAGATACTATGATATACGTGGTAAAGTTGCGGAGCACTGGTTTAAAGGATAAATACTGATTATATTGCGTGATACCGTGATATTGTACGAATATCTGAGGAAAAACCCAGCGTTCTGTTTTATTTTTTGTGATAAGAATAAATTTTATTAACGTTTTTTCTGACTTATGCATTAAATCGACTATGAACGCGTACGCACACAACAATATCTATGTTCAAAATTGTTGAAAGTCGTATATATTTGAAACCCAGATGTTCAAAACTCAACTTGGTCGCCCAAGTGAGTGTTAGTTTCCTACAAAATGGTATAGGTACGTAGTTGATATGTGCATACAAGTATAGATTTCCTATCTAAATATCCGTTATGAATGCAAAGTGACTTCATAACCAACTAACACTTTCTGAGAAAGTATTTTCATACATTAACTCACTGCTTCCGGCATCAGCATCAGCTTAGTGGAATAAATGATGCTGATACTTGTGGGAAAGCTTTTGCAACATTATGAATGTGTGTTTATAATGCAGAGACAGGGCTAAAACAACGAGTAAGTCGAGAACTTTAGACAGAGACGAAATTTCCAATGATGTTCAGAGAAACGTATGGTATATTTATATAATATAAAAATTATGACAGTATTTATTTAATTAATAATTTTTATGTTTCTCATTCGAGGCGTTATGCAAATTAAAAGTAGCAGGTAAAAAAGACACTGATGAATACATTATACACAAAGAGTAAAAATATCGTATGCGCATCAGAATTGAAATTATCCGAATATGGTATGAGGGCACTCCTTCCGGATAACTAAGCTGTCTTTTATGAAGGGAAAAAAATAAAGGTTTTGTTTGAATGCAACTGAGGGAATTTTTAATTGACTTGTTTATTTTTTCTTCGGTCAATCCGGTTTTATTCCATCAGCGATTATTATGCTTCGCTATTAAGAATAAATCAACGCTTTATCCTGAACAGCATTGTTTTTAAGCTATACAATTTTCAAATGATTTGCAATGGCATGTCATTATAAATCTACGCATTTATCAAATGATATGTAGTGACTTGTTAATAATGTCTTATGATATATGATTATGTTAAGTGTAATGACGGTATATGGTGCAGTTAATGATTCACAGTAAATTACAGTGAATCCTTTCCAAGATAATCACTCACAGTTCTAAATGTCTTTGGCCTCGCGCGGAGACGGTCATCTTAGAGATGTGATGTTTAATGAAGATGTTAATTTATATTTTAAAAAATACTGCTTATTTTCTGAGGGAATCCTGTTAAGGAGCGGTTGCAAAGAGAGGATTGATTGTTATTTTAAATTATAAGTCATTTTTATTTAAAGTATTTATTAGATATTTTAATTAGAGTTGTACTGAACAAGTAATTTTTTGTTTTAAGCCAATCATATTTTAATTACGTGTAGTGAACTATGTTTATTGTAATGTGTAGAAATTTATTTATTTATTTATTTATTTTTGTTAAGACTTAAATATGCCATGTACATTCATCTAATGAATTAAACAGATTTTTGCACGCCATTTGTGTTGAAAAACATAGCCATTGCTCGTTGGAAAGCGATGAGAAGTATGACTTTATACAGTTATTAGCTATTCAGTTAGGAACCCATGAACAAACGAATGCAGTTAGTTACATTTCAATTATTACTCAATTCGGTTCCCGTAGGCAAACATATTTATGTTAAAGGTACTAATAATCATCAACAAGAATTGATGCAAGGGATATACAATTGCATAACATTTTTAAATTTAAATAGAACTGCTTCTTCAGCTGTAGAAGTTAAAATGACGAAAACGAAATGTGATTACTAAATAGCATGGTATAAAAACAAGAGAAAGTTCCAGCTAGAAGACAGCAATACGATGCTACTGTCTTAATCTACTGGCAAAAACTTAAAAGAAAAGCAACAATGAAGTACTTTTTTAAAATGTTAAGATTAAAGAGGGATTAGAATGCACTAGAATTCTGCTCATTAACCAGAATTGAATTTGTTTATTGTGAAACGGTTCAATAAAATCTAATTCGCCAACGAAGATATTTTTTTGAACAATTTTTATTTCATAGCTATGGCAAATGCAATTATTGGCCAGCAATGATAAGCAATGGAGCTATTTTCAGCGCCTTTTTTCAAACGTAACTGTCATGCTTCTTAACGACGAACTTTAAGGCTTTCATTTCTTACGACTTTACACTCATGCGCAAAATTAATAGAATTTGCACATCCGAATTTATCAAATCTGCAAATTTTAGTGAAATATGATATGAACCCACATTTAAAACTGAGAAAGATATATACCATTTAGAAGTCACATTTTGCACGCATGATTATCAGTAAAGCTCATAGTGAAGATATGTCCAAAATCCCTGTTGTGATATCGAACTGAAAATGCATCTAATATGGGGCATGATCCCCTGTCAAAGTCAGACTGGTCGCACACGTAAAAGCATAGTGGACAGAATCCAGTTGAGGAGTCGTTGTGGCAGTCGATCCGCGATCGGATAACTCTCCGAGAGGGATGGCGATATGAAATTGCCCTCCCAAGAGCATCCGAGACATGCTCTATACGGTCAATGTCATGAGATATGGTTGCCTCACCCATACCGCGAATATCCTCACTTTCCAGGTAATTGTTATATTAGTGTCTCTGAAGAACACCAAATATAAACTATATCTTTTAGTGGTACTACATTAAAATAAAATAGTTAAAGTGCGTTGTATTTATTAACTTAAATACCCGAACATCTCAATGGTATCTGATGTTGGTGTTATGTATAGTTTACCATTAAATAAAATAAAACATCATACTAAATTTTTAAAGGAAAAATACTTTTATTTTAATGCTTAAAATTAATTTAAACTATTGGCTTTTAGAATTTAATGCTCCCGGGAGTCAAAAAAAAGAAAAGAAATATTATACATTTTAGCATAATGATATTAGAATCAATCAAATTTCATATTACAAAATAAAATTAACTGATTATTTAATTAATCTTCCGACTCTTTCAGCAAAAGAAAAATTAATTGTGATTGTAAACTTTAAGAACAACTATGAGCTAAAAAAATAAACATCAATTTACACCTTTCTAAATTGATTTTTAAATGAATTATTTACTTGAATTAAATTGAAAGATTCATCAAATTCACTACGAAGGTGTCACTTAGCTTGAATCCAAACAGGTGGCAGCATTAAATAGAACCCAGGAAAGATCTATTTGGCACGACAAAGATGACGAATATAGGTCAGCAGGCGAGACGTAGAAATTCACTAAAGATGGTTGATGGCCTCCTCCAGCAACGTACACATCTCCACAAACATGGGTGCGACAGAAGATGAACCAGACAACCTCCGAGTTGAATCCTCGAGTAATTAAATAACTACTTGATGGTGTTGATGAACCAGCAAGATGTGGAGGACAGTAGCAGCCCCAGGATATTAAAACACATGGTTAGCTGATGGCACAGTAATACAATAAAACTTACTTCGAGAGTCTTGTAAACTACGTCGAGGGGATTACATCCATATCTTGAGGGAACCATATTTAGGTTCCGCACTGCTATTCCGCATCACATCATTCGCAAGAAGGCAAGAGATCGCAAGGGTATTCAAAGAGCGATCATGAAATTGCCCGTCGACATTGAAATCCAATCCGCTAATACCGAGAATCAAGCGAGTTCAAGAGATACGAAAAAGAGAGAAAAATCGCGTGCATAGGCTTTTGGTTACAAACGTTTACCAATGGCGACAAAACTCACTCAAAAGGTGACAATTCCTGATAAAAAACGCCCCGAAGAAAACAGTATAAAATTCCTTACTTTTCAAAGCGTTGATTCAATCCCTTTCCTTAATATCGCCAAAACTCGCCAAATAAAAGCAGGTGTCAACAGTAAACCTAGAACTCTGCCAGAAGCACAAGGTGGCATTCCCCATAAATGACTCCAAAACAGCTTAAAATATGACAAGATAGCAATCATACGAAAACTTTACCAAAGCTCCAACAATTTGTTTATTAAATGAGCATATTTATCGAACTAATTAAGTTATAAACTTGAAAGTAATTTTAAATTAAAGTGCAGATCTTTCTATTTCTTCTAGTATAACTATAATTAATATAAACTCAAATTAAGTATTTTAAAATGCAGATTAAAACATGAAAAATACACCCCATTCCCATTGTCGGCTGCAAATCGCGTTTCGAAAACGAAAGTCACGAACTTACTATCTTAAGTACAAAACTCTAATTAAAGGAAAAAGGACTAAACGCGCGTGGGAAATGTCAAACATAGAGCTCTACGATGTTCTCTCTATATGAGGTACGCTTTTGTCTGCGGCCGTCCAACATAATATGTACTCAAACCATTACAGCTCCACTACCGAAATAAATCTTTTTCCTGATGAGGGAGGGATAATATCGTGTTCCAGGATTGCGCTCCACTGAAGTCTGGTCCAAGGTGCACATGTTGTCTGAACTGCGCTACTGTCTTATGTACTGCGGTAAGCGGGAGGCAAACAGTGAGCAGTCTGGCATACCACCCTATTTCAAGAAGCCTTCGGGCACCTTTATTTAACGAGCACTTATTAATCGTCTATTCTGCGTTACCGCCAGTCACAAAATACAATTTTCTGTTTCAGTCAGCCAAACATACTCAAAAAGGTGTTTCGTTGAAGTATTAGATTCACTGAAATAATTTTACTTGTATAGAAATCTTTTGGTTCTGGCTAATGATCACAGCTCTAATCTCTGTTTCCCTGCAGCATTTTAAGAAATTATTTCTTAATTTCTTACCTTTTAGAACTTTTTTCACAGATATCTCTGTGGCTCTGTTTTGCTATTTTCTAGCTGTAATCTCCAATTTTTTTAAATTATTTTCGAGTGATCCCATTTCTTTGTCACCATTTTCTACTCCTGCAGTTGAATTAGGTTCTATGTTGGAACTGTATTTTCGCAGTTTTATGCACATTACACGATTTTTGTTGTTGCTTAGTTTTGGTATGTTTAATATTTGTCGTGTTCTTTTTGCTCTAGTCGTTTTGTTATAGACGAGTATGTTGAGGATTATAGATTTCTGCGGGGTTCATGTAGCTATATACCGTTCTAGCAGAATATTAGCTGGATCGGATTATCTCTGTATGCTGTTGTCGAAATTACGGATTAACGTACCACGAACTATAAACTTTTATACAAATTTCCAAATTCCATTGAGATGAATATGTTCTATGTATCTCAAGAGCGCTGCCACTGCTGAGCAATAAATAATGCAGCTACAACTGCATTTGAGCTGCTCGTCGTCTTTTCAAGAAATTGTATGAATAAACTCACAAGACTCATTAGGTAAGACTCATTAGGCAGATTTAGATGATATTTTATGGTCGGCTTTATTGCGAATAAAGTCTTTATGTTTTTAAGCCTAATCTACACTTTGCACCTACACCTTCTCAACAGGAAGTTAAATTTGCAGTGTGTTTTAATTTGTTTGCTCTGCATTTATGTAGGGTAAGATTACATTTTTCCAAAATTAAATTTAGCATGTTTCACACAGTGATACATGGAAGATTTAGTCCGTAGTAAGACGCTGAGCAGATGCATTAAATTCAGAATCAGTTGCTTGCAGAGCTGTTTGTGCAATATCTTCAGATATATGTTGGCCTATTTGGATGTTTTCTATCTGCTACACTTCCTGTCTAAACAGTTTTATTTACTAGTAGCGGAGTATTGTCCTTATCAGAGAAAAGTCCTTACCAAAGAATCCAGGCTCAAATTCGATTGGAAATGCTTCATGTGATTTTCCTCATAAATTTACTTTAACAACAGCTATTTTTTCCTTTGTTATTTTCATTTTGCAACAACGTTTGGGTACTTAGAACAAAGTCGAGAAATAATTATTTTTCGCAAAAGTTCTCAAGACTTCAAGAATATCCCTTTCTATATTTGCTATATTGTTTTATAGATTTGGGTAGAATTGTATTAATATATGTTAGATTGTATAATTATATCAAGAATGCTTGGATAATAGGTAATTAATAGTAAATGGCATTTTAGTTCCTTATAACAGTAAAAACAAAAACCAGATAAAAGAAATTCCAGATATTTTATCCCGCGTAAGTTAAGTTATATGTATGTAAGTATGTACCTGTAAAACTTTAAAAAAAACCTTTGACTTGATTCTTAGAAGCATCCATGTGGTTATTATTAATGTCCCTCTATAAAAAAAAATGATAACTGGTTTTACGTATGACTTTTTTATACTTATTGTTTTAAAAATATTTCCATGATTTCCAACTGTTATTAATGTATTATACAGGTTGATTCAAAGAAATGGGAAATTTTGAAAGTTGTGTTGGCAGCAGTGGGGATTTGGTAAGACTGAATAATGCAACACTAGTCTGTCAACGACACCCTGCGGATTAGTTATCATGAATGCTAGCAACGGTGTCCAACGTGCTTTAGCGCTACACTAGCGTCCATTGCACAGCTACAAAATTACTGTGTGGTGTGCTATGTCATTATACGGTGGGATAGGCCTTTATTTTTTGAAGACGAGAAGAGCTATGCAATTACCGTCACATCGAGTCGTTATGTCTCCATGTGAAGCCTTTGTTATGCAACAGAGATTTCCATAAGTTATTGACACAGCCTGATTTCATCAAGATGGATCAATGTCCCACACAGCAAGAATATCGATGGCTGCTGTACGCCAGTTGTTTGAGGAATGTGTAGTTTCGAAATATGGTGACATTCAATGGTCTCCCAGATTCCCTGATTTTTCAGATTTTGATTTATTTTTTTGTGGGGTCATTTTGAAATCAAAGTGTTCCTTAGTCGACCTGCTTACAACGGAAGAATTGAAAGCAAAAATCTGGGAAGCAATTGCCAAAATCCCAATTGAAATGTTACTTCAAACCATGAACAATGCAATGAAGAGACTGCAGGAATGTTTGCACAGAGAAAGAGATCACCTGCAAGATGTTATCCTAAAACAAATTGTACTGTATGTATTCTAAAACGACATTATTTTTACTATCAAATGAGATAAATAATTTTTAAACAGTTTGTTTCTATGAAATTATTTAATTTTCAAAAATTTTCATCCCTTGTAAAGATGTGTTTTAACGGAATCTACTGTTTTAGTTCTGTTAGCTGTAAGATATCGTTTACATACTCTTTTTATTCTTTCTCATAATTTATCTAGTTAGATTGTTGATAAATTGCTTTGTTTTGGTGCTAGGTATGTTGTTCTGGATTTCTTCTTTTACGTATGATTTCAAGAAATATCCACTCGATATCCGAAATTACAGTGTATAGAGCGCTTCTATTACAAAACAATATACTCAGATGTTTTCGTCGACTATTTCATTAGGTAGCATTAGAAATAGAAATAAAATTATTATTTTTAAAAAGAGTTGCCTCAGAGAGTAGGGACAAAAAAATAAATCAAAACTAAATAAAGTGCTAACAAAATATTTTAAAGGTCAGCTACAAGCGAAATATTTTCCGCGTTGTTGGGAGAGTCGCTGTGGGATACCTTTAGGAACTACTCAAGCCAATTTGTCATGTCTTCGCTTTTTCTTCTGAAAAAGTTGCCCTCTCAGGAAAAGGGGAATGACATACTTTCGATACACCCCGAAGGAATAGTGGAAGTTCCCCCTCTAAAAGTTAGATTTCGACTTTTCATCTTTTTTCTTTCCAGTGGGAACATTTTTCAATCTCGAGAGTTTTAAAGGAAAGATTATTTTTGCCTCAGGGCCACGATTTATTTTTGTCTGGTTAGATTGGAGATCCACCGTCATCAAGTGTTTATTTTTTTTCCTCCTGACAACAGAGTTATTTCAAAAAGCTCCTTTGAAGAGAGCTATAATTTTATTCATTTAATAACCGAAGCTTACAATATTCAGCATTTTGAACATATTTCATAACTGAAACCTTTTGAGTAGTTAGTCGTAGAGGTAGGTTTCGCTTTAGAATAGAAGTCAAGTATTTTCAGTATTGCTCATTACTTTTACTTTACAACTTTTAGTAAAATTATATAAAGTTAAAAGTCCTTATTCTGGCCTCGTAGGAGAAAGAAATATAAATGACAAAATACATTACATAGAGAATAAAAACGAACCTCTCTTGCAATCAAAATTACCCTTAATAGGTAATTTCAGTATTAAACATATGACTGCTAGATAAATTATTAAAAATTTAAATTTTTAAATCTAAATCTCCAAAACATATGCTGAAGTCAAAACGCATAAATGCCGCCCAGACGCTATAGTGGTTAGGAGAGCCTGCTGCGGTACCAAAAGACCCGGTTTCGAATCCCGGAGAAGGCATGGATGTTTGTAAATGTATAGTGGGGGCACTCTAAATCCTCTCATGTGGTTTGGTGGTTGGGTAGGAGACTCTTGGACCACCCCACGAGGTGCTCTTCCTCAAAACTAGTCTGGAGAAAGAAGACCAACATCCTTGAAGAACTGGCAACAATTCTTCCATTAAATTTAGGATTTAGGATTTAGGAACGGGGAAGACGGGCACCACACCTTTACCATTTGGTTAATTGGTTTAGCGCCGTCTCCCCACTACGTACTTCCAACATAAAACATAAATATCCAGAACGTTATAGAATCAAGTAATCAATTGCTACTATTTAATTTTACGGCCGGAGGAAAAGTAACTATCTTGTGAATATATAGTGAAAAATGCACAGAATTCGTGTTACAGGGCATTGAAATCGGAAACAAGAAGACGCGAAGTTCTTCTGCATCTTCTCATTACTTCTTGTCCTGCGGCGAACTGTGGTATCTGTTAAACAAAAGGATTCTTTCCAACAAATTCCGGGTGTATATTGAAGATATTTTTCAACGAATCCCTAACCTTCGGGGCATCTTGCAAGTTGACCGCCAATCCCCGAGATAAAAGCATGCCGCTTTCTCTATTGCAGATGGCCCTCATTTCGTGCACTTAATTGTAATATCTACGAGTGTATATAATTTTGACTTATTTTCTTAGTCACGAGAAGCAGTGAAATTTAGATAAATGATTAGACAGCGAATTATTGTGAACAGTTTAATCCATAATTTCCATGCAAACACAATATGTGTAACATGAAACTTATTAGTTTTTATTTATGTGAACTTACGAGAGATGTATACATAAAAATGCCTGAAAAGTTAGCTTTCCATTTTTTTCCGAAATAATATGTGATATATTTTTATTTTGGAAAGTATTAAAACTTTGCAAGCAAGGAAATTGGCTTATCCTTTTAGAAATTCCCTGCATTATTGAATTTGTTTAATTTACATTTATGCGAATATAATTTGTGATATATAAATGCCCACAATATTGATCTTTATACGTAAAATTAAATCCAATGTTCGAACGGTAGATGCTTTAACAGTTATCAAAATAACTTTAATAAGCGTACACGCTCGCACTGTTTTTAAATATTTTATTATCACTTTAAAAGATTTTTACATGGCATGCGTTTTTAATGAGCTGCCAATTGTTGATGCCATTATCTTAGTCTTCACTTTTTCTGGCAAAAAACGCTTCCATGTTTATTTTTCTTTAACTATTTTATATAGAGACAGTATATTCGTATTATATAATTAAAATGCGTTCAATGTTTATTGTTTCAAAATGTACTTCCAAAAATCGGCTAAAGAAGGTGAACTGTGTTGCTCACTCTCCCAGCATTTAGACCTTCGTATGCACAGAAATTTGCCATCACTGGCAGAGTGAATGGGATCAACTTGGTTTCTTTTATCTGGTAGTAAAACATTCGGGAAATCCTGATTTCTGTCAAAGCTGAATGTAAAATCTGTTAGAAGAAACATGATTTGAGCTTGTTAAGTAAGCAGAGACTGGAAACCTTTCGCATGTGGCATAAATTTAGGAGTTGAGCTGTGCATATCAGAGAACAAAAGGGTGCAAATTACTTATAAATGTTTTCTGAGACAATCAACGCTCTTTTTAATAAGCTGATATTCTTCTAGAAAATCACTTTTTGGAGGGGAAAAATATGCTGTTTGGAAACAAGGAAATTTGAAAAACAAATGAGTTAGATATGTAAATGCGAAAAAACAAAACACTAAAAAAATAAATGAGAGCTTCATGAGGAAAAACTTATCTTTTATCCTGGCATTTAAATTATTATTGTTTTTGTCTTTTTCTAATTCAAGGAAGTTTTATTTCCTAAATACTTCATTTCACTGCTTATAATTTCATGCTTTAATTTTTTTTATTTATTGAATTAACGCAGAAACGATACAGTACGTTGCACATTGTTAAGAAGTTATTAAATTAATTTAGATGATTTTAAGAAGTTGTTAAATTAATTAAGATGGATTTGTATTACATGTAGAATGACCAACTATCCTCGGAAAAAAATTAAAGTACAAGCAAACCATTTACGCGCAACTTTAGTTATTCCTCAGCAAATGGTTTCGCTTTAATAAGTTTGCAATTCACTGCAATTGCATTTAATTAATTTGACTGGAATATATGTTCGTCTGTAAAAAATAAATTAAATTTGGTTCTTTTCTATGATCAGGACCGGATTCAGAAATCTATGCATGTATGCATGTATGGATGGATGAATATATTTATGTATGCATGTATGTAGGAATGTAAATGTTTATGTATGCATGTATATATGTGAGTACGAATGTATGCGTGTGTATACATATACATATATACGCATATATATACATGCATACACACGTGCGTACATACGTACATTTCTGAATCCGGTCCCGATAACAGAACAATACCCTAAATTTTCATGAGGGTTAGATTTATATGGGATAAATCTATGTTCACGCAACATATTTTACGCAAGTTCACGCAACATATTTTACGGGTTTAGATATACTTAAGTTATTTTTACTAATCCTTTAGCATACGTCATGTTGCTTTGTTATTCTTTAATATTATTTTCCCTTTTATGTACTGTAAGGATCTTAAGTTTGACTAACGTTTATTTTATTTTAAAACTTTACTGTCATCTCTTATTTTCCACTTCCGGCCAGGATTAACGCGTGAATATGTTTATGCAAATTGTACTTGCTAACGCTTAAGTATTTAAGTTGTGGCGGTTTGCCAAGAGCGTAGCAGAAGGAGAGACAGTAAGCCATCTTGCCACGAGTCTTCACGTGTGCTTGCCGTCAGTTACTGTCCACCTTTAAGGCCAAAGGTTTTAGTCCTCTTGAAAGCTAAAGACGTATTGTAGTTTTCCGCAGTTTGCGTACTACAAGCGTAGTAATTTAAAAAGCCAGTTTTAGTGTTAGTCATCTGTGTAAAATATTAAAATTATTTAACGCTTGTTTAACTTTTAATTAGTTAGTAATCTTATATTTTTACGTTCAGACCACAAGTGGTTGGTCTTTGTATCCCGAAGTGCGGGGGCGACTGTGAAAACGTGGAAAACAATAAAGGGTAATTTTAACACTTTTCATCTTGTCGTCTTTACTACACTCCATAGGACATAGTTTGCAATAAACTCACTGTCCAGTCAGGACACGTCATGTTCGCCAAACAGATAAAAAGAAATACGAGTCCTGTTAGTAATTCCTTATTATTTTATTATTACGGATTATTAAGAGCAATGTCTGGTTGTTAAATGAAACCAAACTAGACTGCATACGCTTTGTTTTATTCGAATAAAAATAACTTCTTTAAACTTTCAATACATTTGGAATGCAAATGGAATAGTGTCTCTTTAGATCATATATAAAAATTAGCTTCTTTAGCATAGGTGAACTAGAAATGGGTCGTGTGCTTAAGTAAATACACGTAATATCATTCGAAAGAACTTTCTTTGCGGCTTATTTGACAAAAAGAAAAATAATTTTATTTCTTTATAAAACTCTTTATCATTTCTAATTTACATCTTGCAATTTTCTACTCTCTCCCTCACAAACCTCGCTTAATACTCTTACTCTGTGTACAGTTTTACACAGACTGTAACATTGCTATATACAGAATAGAATTCCCGTCCGGGACCTCATTTATTCTTGACCTGAATCTTTTTAATTGCGTTGATTTTGTTGAAATAAAATGTAAAAAATGAAAAAAATACCAATCCTTAAAACTAATACATTATTTAATTTATGAGAAAAGAATCAAATCAGTTAACAGGACTGCTGAGTAGTTAACTGGGCTGCGGTCCCAGTTAGTTGCATATTTGATTTTCTAATATAATGGAGAGATATGCTCAGTTAATTAGTTGGAATCTCTAATTAGTATTCATACAAAATGCGTTATGTTTTCTTTCTTGGAGTATTAGATTCCTTTTCTGTCAGCTGCAAAGAAAATATCAACAGAAATAACGATCCTCTAACTGAATGTTGTCAAATAAAGATGACAATGTATAGGGATCAAAACGCCTTCTATTGATTGAAAATAAACAATTCGAGCTGGAATTGAATCAGCGTCTATGGATTTCTATGAAAACAATGCTAGTAATATTCCATCAACGACATTAATTCCAAATTCGGAAAAGAAAGCTTAATATGTTCAATTCGTATAAAGGCAGACAGATTAATTATATCTTTAGGAAACTTATGTTTCATAGTATTAAATTTAAGATTTACTGATTCAGACATTTTACTTCCATTGTACTTTCTTTTTATAAAACATAAGATAGGACAACAATTAGATTTGCATTGTATTAAATTCTCCACTCCCCGAAAATGGTTTTTCATAATTAAAAAAGTATATATACATATAAGCCGATAATTTATAATTATAAAACATTCCATATACCATCTCAAAGGAACAGAAATTCAATTTTAAACCATAGATTATGAAAGAAAAAAAATTAATCAGTATTTAAATTAGTATTATTTAATTAGCATATATACATATGTATTTACAAAGTACAACGGCAAAAAAAAACACGAGTGTAGGTATTTAATAATGAACTCAGGAAATACTTTGGTATACAGTTCAGTTAAGATATAGCTAGATATCCGGAACTCCAGTTAATAACACGCTCTTAACTTGTTAGCCCAAAAGACTGTTAGCTCAGAAGGGATATTAATTTCGTTTTGGCATTTTGCGTGGATTCACTATAAACGACGAATCACTTTTTAAATTGTTACCACCAAATATTATCGCCCTGTATTATATTTAAAGAAATTAAATAATGAAGGATCTGATTAAATGTATGTATGTTCCTCGCATTGTGATAAAACAACGGTACCTAGAGCCATCAAATTTTGAATAACGCACTTTCCACCCGAATATGGGCATCTAGAAGCCCAAATTTGAAATTTGTTTCACTATCTATTTAATGTTTTTGCTTAAGAAATTCAGCGATTTCAAAGCGAGCAGTAGCAACACTGTATGGTAAAAAACATTTTTATGTCCAGCACGCGAGATTGTGTATCGGAAATTCTAAAGCTAATCTCTCTTAAATATTTTACTATATTGTTGTTGGATTGAATTTTATGGTTTAAGTGTGAAGAACATGATATTTAGTGAATAAAGTTTACACACTGTAATGTTTATTCCAGTTTTATTAACAGTTATTTTAAGTTTATGCATCTTTCCTATCTTTCTAGTTTCAGCTTACAGTTTTCTATCAGAATGTAATTTCAGAAACGCAGTTAATGCAAATGAGTAGTATTTAAGTCAATGTTTCAGCGACTTCTTGAGAGAGAGTCTGAGTTTCTGACTAGGGCGCATTTGCCTTTTGGCTACGTCTCTCTTAGATATTGCTACGCTCGGCCATACTTTAGGCCCTTGTTTGGCTTCGCCGACTTAATTAAGATTTAGGGGCCCACTACTTAGAATCTTGATAGCTTCGGCTATATCTTCAGTCAGCTTTAGTTAAGCTTAGTTAAGCTTAATTTTATATTAATTTAAGTTCAAGCCCAAGTGGAGGCTTTGCTGTACGTTTCGAGTTAGGAACTGATTGTATTTATTCTGAGAAATAAAGGGAAGTTAATTCTTCTCAAGTCTTAACACACTTAAGCGATTATTCGCTTATTAGTGTTTGTGGGTTTCTGAGATTGAACATTGTAATTAAATAAGTAAAACCCCACAAGTGTGGATATCATCAGAGTAAATACCGAGTGATATGTTCCTCGGCGTGATCATTAGCGGATTTGATCATTAGTTTGATTTAGTGAAACAAAAAAGTATTCTTCTGATTCGTCAAGTCGATCAACTTAACCCATGGCGAAACAATATAACACTAAATTCCGCTTCCATTTTTTTACTGCTGTTCTAAGCAGCTCCATTTAAATGCATTCTATAACTCGGATAGTCTGACAAAAAGCTGGTTCTGACTTACCTAAACTGCATTATCTTGTTAATTTGCATACTGGCAAGAGACTTAGTAGTTCAACAGCAATGTATATCAACAAAACCTCTTCGCAGAACTTTCTAGAAAAACATTCTGTAGTTCGTTAATGAAGATTCTACTTCTGCACAATTTCCTAGAGCTATGGGTGCGACGAAATTTGGTCTGAGAAGTTACGATAACTATTTGAAACATCATAGAATGGGTCTGGCTGATTTTAATGGCTATTACTTCTGCATTTGACACGGCTCTGTTGAAATTGCATATTGTAATTGCGTACAGATTATTAATATTTTAATTACTTTTAGGCTTAAATAGGCAAATTGACAGAGACTAATGGTTGAAAAGCAAATTAAGGTGTAGCATAAAATTAGTACTTTATCTTAGATTTCTGTATGTTACTTTGTAAACTACTAAGCCTATTGTAATTGATTATCTTAAAGTTACTTTCAGTGTTAACGTGGAATCTAGAATGAAGATTTTTTTATAATTTTAATTTTTAATATTTGCAAGTATTATTTCTCATTTAAAAATAATAATAAATTCTTCTTTGGGATATCATACATCAGACTGTAAACTAAATATTATTTTTTACCTCTTTTTGGCGGTTAGGAAAGATTAAAGATTAAAGGCGATTACGCTTAGCAATAAATAGTAACGCTCTAAAACTTAGCAAAAATATAGTCTAAGAGTATTGATATATCCGTTAAAAAATTTATATTCTTGAATTATGCACATTTCTGAAGCTTTTAAACAATCATGAAGTTTTTGTCTCTCTCAATCAAAAGGAACTATACGATTTTGCTTCAGAAGAATCAAAGCTAAATTTTCCGTTTTGTATCAAAAAATTATTTAAATGATTAAGTAGATTTTTAGAAAGCGTTAGAGTTTTATTTTGCATAAGAAAGCAAAAATTTCCAGTTAAAATATTTTTGAACAAGAATGCGAATGACAAATTGGCGGAAACGTTGACTCTGTTTGCAATTCCTCAAAATGCTTATTTTGCGTCACGGAACTAGGCAACAAAATTATTAAAATTAACAGGTGTTCCTATAGCCTATGGCAACAGTTAATATAGATATTTTGGGCGTTACTGTAAAAATAAAGTACAAAATTACCAACTGCAATGAAGCTATCCCTAAAAGGTTAAGTGAAAAACTATTGTAAATAAACGTGTATATATATATATATATA
>KK114266.1:385017-398726 GCA_000611955.2 Stegodyphus mimosarum
ATATATATATTAGGCATATATAAATCAAAATTATATACATTTATACATACGCATATCTGCTTATAAACTATATAAGTGCGATTTATAAAATAAATTGTTACATACACAATTTCGAAAATTTTAGAGGCTATTTTAAACACGTTATTTTTAAGCACAATTTAACTTTTCTTATGGGTAAAAGCGAGTTTCGGTGGAACTCAGATTTTCAATTTCTAGAAAGAGATTCTTTATTTATGAAAGCTCTTTATTTATTAACAAATCAGTTTCTTATTTGAAGAACAGTTATTTCAAAACTTCATTATTTACATTTCATTTTAGGCAACATCCCTGTCATAATTGAAAACATGTTATATCCAGCGATATTAAAAATAAAAGCAATACTAAAATAAAAGTGTTTTAATAGCATTATATTTGTTAGCTTGTCTGAAGCTCAATTTTACATTTAATAAATTTTATATGAGTTTTCTTCAAATTATTTATGCTTATTTTAATAGTAAACTATTGTATTTATTCTGAGTTCCAATTTATTTTTATATAGTTAAGTCTGGTTCGTATGTATTTTGTCTTTCCATATGATTGCCATGATGATTTCGTTCCAATGAACTCTTCAAACTATGAAGTGGCTCAAGGCCATATTACTGCTATATACTCTATCGGTAAGCTGACATTCAAATCTAAAGTCTTTTTTTTAGCCTCTTTCGGAGCAATCTAGTCGACCTTTGGAACTGGAATATCAGTTCTAATTCTCAGAAAAGACGAAACCAAATATTTGTAGTGTCTGCTTATATTTGCTTTTCATATACATGGTAATTTTCACTAAGTTTATACTTAAATAGGTTTGGTTTTACAAGTCGACGTAATCCACTCTCTTCTTACTTTCATAATTATGCAATATCATTTATTTTGTCCAAGTACTAATATTTGCACATATGTCAAGTAGTTTCATAGCATTTTACAGCATTGTGTCTCGCTATCTTTCATGATCTTATACTGATATTTTATGTACATAAAATGTGTGGCTCGGAATTATTTAACTCATTTAAAAGTGAATTTTGGAAAAAATAATTAGCTGTGAGTAACTTCCGTTAATTTCGTGTTCCTAGTAAAAACAATAGGAATATGAGTTTTGTCTAGACTGCTGTAGTAATTAATTTTCTCTCCATTAAGCTATCTTTTATGTTAAAAATGTTATCAAACTGAATTTTGCTCAGGATAAATTATGTAAGCTTCCGCGATTAATAATTTGCATCTCAATATCATTTGGCATCACTTCGGTTAATTCCATCGTTTGGAAAAGTTGAGCAAGGAGGTTAGCAAAGAAATGCAATGCAAATTTTTCATCAGATTGACTTCGTGAGCTTATCCACATCATATAGTTCATTTTGAAGTTTCGTTGCGTACTCGTATTTAAATTAAGCTTCAGTTAAATATGATTAGTGTCGTAAAATGTTCATCCGCTAAAGGCTGGAAATGATATAACAAAAACCATTCAGTCATTTATGTAATATTTTATGTAATCTTTAACTTTCTGCTTCTAATAATATTTTAGCAGTTAAAGGGTCCTGACTTATTATAAAACGATAAAAAGCTGGCAAAACTGCGGATATTCTCATATCCTCTTCTATATAATACTCCGTCGAAAAATTCTAAATCTGTTTTGACAATTAATTGTACTTTCGACCACGTTTCTTATCCGTTGTCTTTTACAGGCAGCGCAACTTGTTTACTGTAGAAAGATTATTTTACGTCTGTTGGTGATCCTTTTATTTATTCAATTATATATATATATATATTAGTCAAAGAAAAATAAAAAATCTCATGTGTACACCACATGACTTTCTTGCACGGAATATTAAATTATACACATTTTGCATTTCATTTAAGCATATTAGATTGAATTAAATCTACTTCGTCGATAGCTTGTAAACCACAATAGACTAAATTCACTTTCTAAAATTCACTATATTTGTTTACTATAGCGACACTGTGGAGCTAGATTCATTTGCCAACGATAGATCTCATACATTTTAATGCTCAGAAGGGACAAAAAATATGTATATCATCTAAACAATTACCTAATATTGCCCCATGTTCTCTTCAAATAATACAATAAATTTAAAACGATATGTAGAAGAAATTCAACAAACAAACAAAAAAAGAAACAGTTTTTCACAGATAATTCAGCACTTCTCATTCAATTAATTCACTTCTCACTTAGCGACAAGACAAAAATACATAAAAACTCAAAATATCTATATTAAAAATTACGAAATAAATCTTAAACTCTTACTTCTTCGAATAAATTCCAGAATTTATTAAGCATGCTTTAATTGGCAACAATAAGAGAAGGCGTAATCTATGTTGTTGCGAAGCTTAGTTTCTCTGGATTGCCAACAAATGCACTATTCTGCTACGTTTCAAATGCAAACAAATATGGCAACTATATGGCCAAACAAATTAGGCTTAGCCGCACTTATTGTCGATAATTCTATAACTATAATATGTAGGTTAACTAAAGGCATAAAAACCTTAACCGGAGAATAAGAACAGCACATTTCAATCAATTTATTTCTTTTAAAAATTATGGTAGTACGATGAGATGAGGAATAAACTGACATATCTAGGATCCATCAGAAAAATGTGTACACACTGCGTATTGATTCCGAAATTGCATTACTTTACAAGTTATAATATGGTGTTTGCTCACTGCATGTCGTTACTCTCATGGTTGTAACATGTAAGATATGACGTATGATAGTGTATCGAAGTGACCATAGGAGACCTTACTTACTTACTTACCACCAGCTGAGTTGCTGTACCGCCTGTTACATGACTATCATCATTTGTACTCAATTGGTGGAGCATTCTATTGTTGCTAAGCTCAGCCAAAAATCCCTATGGGAAATTACACTTTGTAGCGAAATTCATAAACTTACAAACTTACTTCGGAAGGTGGGTATTTGTGACTTGTGGGTTATTAAAGAGAACCTGTCGAGACTTTTACTGTCCTGATTGAGGATTCTAGCAATGTTTTATGCATTGTGATTCTGAGTTTACAGAGAATGTTTACCCTAGAAGTCAGTGGTAACTTGGATATAAGATGTTATTCAGTTTTCTAAGATATACATGAATTTACATATTGGGGCGTCTTGAAATTTGGCATCCTCTTTTTTGAATGATTATACTGCCAAATGTAGCTTATGGATTTTGTTACAGTTAATTGCCACAACTATTTTTAACCTTAAATTTCAAATAAATTTTTACGGAGAATTTAATTATATGGAATTTTTCCCCTCAATGATGCGTAATAAATATTTATGAATACTATACGAAAAGCTACTTTTTTTAAAATTTTATATAATTTTGTTCAGATTTTTAATTTTTTTAATTTGTTTATTTTTTCCTTTTTTTTAATATTTGTAATAGTAAAATTTTACATTTACCATTATCTGCTATTCATTTAAATCGAATTGTCTAAAACTGAGACCTTTCGTTTGATGTTCTATGAACTGTTTTATTTGTTTGCCATTTAGCAAGAAAACTTTAAATTAAAATATTTATCCTTTGGACTTTGCTTTAAACTTTATTTATAGTTAAAATGCCTAGAAAATGAAAAGCTGTCTTCAGCTGAAGCGCAACTCGTGTGATTGGTTTTTTAAAAACTTTGTCAAGAATGCAAAATTTATGGAAGTGTAACAATCGAAAAATCTTAATTTTCTTTTGTGAGCACTGAAAATGAATGTAGAAGAAAAGAAGAAAATTAGGGAGAAAAGTAAGTAAACATTTGAAGGGAAATTTGGCTGTCAGAAATACTAAAATGTTTCGAAAAGTTGGATGCTTTTGAATATACTTTCAGTATACTTCAAAGAATTTGGGTGTTCAAAGAGAAAACGCTTGGACTTGTAACATCAGCAAATACCATCAATTGAGTTAGTGCTGACGGGAAAGACAATAATGATATCATTGCAAATTAACGCGAAGAGCAACTGATTTTCGACTATATGTTTGGTATAGACTTAAATTACGCCATAGAACATCATATCGTATCATAAACGGATAATCTCATGATTTCTCAGTCGAATTATTTAAAATTCAGGAATTTATCCAGTGATGTATGTGGATGTCATCTAAAGACGTTTTTCCTCTTAATGAAACCAGTCTTTCCTTTCATCTCATGCCTTCAAAATTCCTATCCTCTAAAGACTTTTAAAAGCTCTGACCAAATACTGATGAAATTGATTGTATTGAATCATTAACTTACGGCTAAGCAGGGCTATCTGCCTAAAAGGAAGGATGCTATCGTGAAAAACTTTCTAATGAAACCAGCTCGTATGCAGGTTACACATGAGAAAATCACGAAAACGCCTATGCAACCAGCCCGTTCGGAGGGATGCGAACCCTGTGGCGAACTACCACTGTTTAGCGACTTTGCCGCTCGGCCTTTTGGAGGCCTTTATGAAACTGAAGGCGATAACTTTATTTAAAATGAATGTCAGAAACACCAAGATATTTCGAAAAGTTGGATTCTTTTTAATATACTTGCTGAATGCCTGAAGAAAAAGAGCAAGCCATTAAAAAGAAAAAATAAATTTTTGCATAAAAGTTAGTATTTTTTTAACTTAAAACTTTTCCAATCTTATGATATTTGATTCTGGAAATTTCAAAAATAAAACATTTAACTAAAATATGAATAAATTTTTAAGAAACTAAATGTAGGATGATAAAATTTTATAAATGAATGGGCACAATGATAAAACAGTTTAAAGCAATGTTTGAATGTCATCCTAAGTTAAAATGTCTTAAAATGTCGGGTATATTTATTTATTTATTTATTATTCTGCCTGCTTCACCTCTCAATGGACATTATAGGTTGCACCAGCAACCTGAGTCGGTTATGTATGTCTCTTTTTTATATATATTTTCTGAACGGCCCATTGAAAGGCGTGTCAACTGTGCTTTACTGTATTCTCTCTTTTAATATATGCAGTTTTCAAATGCATCGTACTCTAAGTCACAAAATATGCTTTCGAAAGAAACGCAATTGAAATAAATAAAATCAAATTGCGAAAAAATTTTATATTAATAAACATATTTAAAATGTTCAGTACGAATGAGTAAATAGAAAATTTTAAAACAATTATCTGAAGAGACAATGCAGCACAAACAATTAAAATAAAAATGTGAAAATTTAAAAATGACCTAAAATAGTAACTATGACTAAAAAATGTAGTATAAAGAAAACTAAATGAAAAAAATAAACAATGCAACTTTTATTTAAGTTACGCAGTTCGAATGAGTAAATAGAAAATTTTAAAACAGTTCTTTGAAAGAAATTATGCGACTTAAACAATTAAAATAAGATTCGAAAAAGAAAAAAAAAATTCTTAGAATAATAACAATTATAATTAAAAATATGATATAAAGAAAATTATTTGAAAGTAGGGAACGATTGTGACCTTTATTCTGTCACGCTCATGTAAAAAGGAAAAGGAAAATTGGTTGTCATATATTAAGAAGTTTGCCAAGTGAACTATTCTTGGCGCAAATTTAAAAAATGCGCCAAGTTAAAATTTTGAATATCTGCGTGTATTTCGCACCATATTTTACAAAATTTAATATCTAGGCATAATTTGAGTCGTAGAATTGAAATATGTAAAAAAAATTGGTATGTTATTTCAGAAAAAAGTCCGATTTTGTGTCAAAATACCTATGTTAGAACAGTGCTATATATATATCCAATATATATCATAAGTCGCACATTTGAGACATGAAGCATGCAATTAGAATTTCGTGAATCGGCGCGGTAGAATGGGAGATATAGAACTGTTCCCCCCCCCTTTTTTTTTTTTTTTTTTTGCGCAATGTGCATCATATGTGTTGTTCACATATTTGCAGAGTTCCTGTGTAATATTTGCTTATCACATTCATAGTATTCAATTGTGTTATTAACATTTCGCTTAGAATTCATTACATTATTTATATAATTTCACTACATTATTTCATTACATTCAGTATATTATTTCATTACATTCACTACATTATTTGATTACATTCAGTATATTATTTCATTACATTCACTACATTATTGGATTACATTATTATTATCATAGTTCGTTTACAATTTACTAATGTATATAGTTTGCTTGATAACTGAAAGTGACTCTGAGAAATACAAATTGGTGTGTAATGTTGAAAATTTATGTGTTCATTGAATAACATGTGCAGTTCACTTATACAGAGAGCACCATTTTATATCTTCATGCCATTTTGTACCGGTGATTGGTACAGAACACTCTAAGATGGGACTAGAAAATATTAAGTTCATTATGCCACCACATCAGCCGCTAGATCTGTGCTAAGAGCTTTTATTTTTCTTTCGTTTTTCAAATTCTAAATTGCAGCTTGGAATACTGAATTTGTACTGTTAAGCTTTGCCTGCCATGTTTTAAAGGGAAAATTAATTCTGAAGGTACAGAATTAGTAGTACACCGTGGGAGGTTTTGAAGGACGAACTGGAAATCGACTGTAATGGGTGTCCTTCCTCAACCGGCACGCACAGAAATCGCCTCCGCCACGTTGACAAAAGTTATTCGAGCTAACGCTTGCCATTGTGACTGGCAGCTAATGGCCGTCACTTTGGGCACGTTGAGCAACTGTATAGACACAGCTGAAGGAAGATTGTACTAAACCTAAGCTAATGTACTTATGATTATATTAACCTACAGTTACACTGGGTACCAACACACAATAAAGAATTTTCTGTTATTAAAGTGTATATACATTTTCTTGCGAATCCTGAATTTGCGTTATCTATAAGGAAACTACAGATACTCACAAGACAGCCAGCCCATTTCCCATTTTTCGATTTTTATCTATGTCCATAATGACCGAACGGGAGGCGTAATGGCAGACCGCACATTCAGTTGAACAATGTTAAATGAACTACGTACACTGCACATGCTCCGAAGAGAATTTGGCGCAATTACGACTTTGGCGTAATTTTAAAAGAAGATAAATATGGTATATGGTTGATGTTTTGTTATCTGGACGTAAACAGTTCAAGGTTTTAAAACTTGTCAGGTTGTACGCTGCTTCATTACTTAGGTGTTAATATCAATTGTAAATTCCCCAAATTTTCGTTTGAGAAGAATTACAAAACAGGAAACATTACATGATGTTGTTTATTGATTGTACTTCTGAGGAATAAATGCAATCGATTATTTACCATGCGTTCCATTCATAAATACTTTAACAACTTAAGAAACATATATAGTTTGAATTACTGGATTAAAGCCAAAAAAAATATTACAAATAACTAATATTAAATGCAATGTTTATGAACAAAATAAACCAAAATGAAATGAATCAGAAGCAAGTGCAATAAGCACAAAAAAAGTGTCAATAGTATTGCAGGCGTAAAGAGTCGCTAAGGCCTACATGACGAACAAGCTTGTGTAGGGTTGTTTATTTTTATTCGCCAGTATTTTCTCCCACGCCAACGGTACACTATTGAGCATGCGCAGTAAGCGAAATTCGTTAACATTGTTCAACTTAATGTGCGGTTTGCCATTACACGAACGGGAGTGGTTTTATCCACTTAGCCTCGGGTGGCGTTAGATTTTAAGATATTACTTTATTGCCTTGAAAATATTCAGTATGACACTTTTCACCAATATTCGACAATCTTATCCATTTTGCAGCTGGTAACTCTAAACTTTTTAAATGTTCATTCATTGCTCTAAAATTTTTCAATTCTTTACACAGTTCATACCTATTAAATTTGAAAAATAATTCTAAGATTTTATACTTTGGTAAATGATAATACTTCGCGAACTGTCGGTAGCGAAACCTCATAAAAAGTAAACTAATAACTTGTATTTCATACTATAACAAAAATTAGCCGCTGTCAATTCAGAGTTAAGCACATAGTAGCGGATCATTAAATAATGTAGCTACCCAAAACCTTTCAGAAACCTCAAATAAATATCTTGCAAATGTCATATGCGAAAAAATACTGTATTTAACATTTCGGCCTGCAGTCACACTCGTCAAACAGGATAGACAGTAAGTACACGATGACGTAACGTAAGGATTTAACACTTTGAGAGCACTGTTAAAGAAGGTTAAAACTTCAAAGGAATCATAACAGTAATAGTGAAAATAATAATATTAAACTCATATATATATAACGCATTTAAAAATTTTCATCTGTCTATAATACATATTTTTTAAATCTAGTCATTTTTGATTTTTAGATATCTTCGGCTTCATGAACACAATCTTGGATCACCAATTTCACTGTTTCATAAAAAAGAGGGGATTCAAACGTTTTCGGTGAATTGGATTTTGAGAAAAATCAGTTAAAGATTATTAAAGAATAATAGTTTCTGAGAATGTTATTTCATTCTCTTTACGTAAGGTAAAACGCCGTGAAATAAACTAAAATTTGTAAGTGTATAAATAAAGTAATTATTTGAGATTCTTGGTTTTTACATAGTACTCGTACAACATAATTTTTATTTATTTACTTGCGCGAAAATTTTTAAGCTCGGAAAAGAACCCTTCGAAAACCATTTCTTGAAACAAAGTATGAATTTCGTGTATATTTTCCCGTTGTTAGAAGTAATTTTGCCTTTGGGAATATGGTTATGACAAGCAAAGATATTTTCTTATCTCCCTTCGCCATATTTATACCGCGAGACTTTGAACCTTCTATTCAAATAGAAGTAACTGCTCCAAGAGGATTCTGCCTTTCACTTGAAATATCAAATGGATATAAAATTATATCTCCCTAGAGTTGTGTTTAAGTACTTCGCTTTGAGCTAATTAGCGCAACTCGATACATAAGATATTTCTGTAACTCAGTAACTTGAAATGGTAAATGGGTATCAATATTTCTCCGTGCGAAGTACTAAATACTGTCAAATTAAAATTTTAAATTGTTACTTACATATTAATGCAACCACTTTGAAGCAGTTTTGAAGACTTTTTACAATTGAAAAGTACTTATCGGGTACAAGCTGGTGGTTTTTGCGCCTTTTGTTTTTAGAAAGCTTCCCAAAATGTCGGTTTTTGTAAGTCGGTAAAATTAATAATCTATGAAAATAAAACATACTTTAGTAATTTACAATACAAATTTTAATTATTAAATAAGGATTATGTGTCTTTCTGCTTCAAATCTTTCTGTAATTGCTTTGCATTGTTCATCTCTCAAAGTACACGGCGATCTGTTTCCGTGTAAAAGAATATCAGAGACTTGCTGAGACTCGTTTTCGTGGAAACCTCAGCAACAACGGCTATTAGAAAATTTTCGGTAAAATTCTGTATTTCTGCTGAAATTTTACCGCAATTTCTTCCATTGTTGGCAAATTACACAAGCTCATAATTTAAAACTAATTCAAAAGATATCACGGTTTGTTCATAAAACGTGTTTAAACTTGGCATACAACAAAAAAGAACGCATAAGAAAATGGCGCCGTTGCTTGACTGAAGGACTGTCATGAGCATGATTGCCAGAAGTATGGTTTTATGTAAGGCTGCTAGAGATGAGCGCATTCTGAAAATTTGGCGACTTCTGCTGAGGTGATTATGTTATACTAAAGTACTCGTAAACCATATCTACTTAGCTCTCCAGTTAGCAAGTTTAGAATAGTTCCGAAACAGCATGCCTGGTGCAGCTGTCTGCTGAATTTAAATACCCGGAACTTTGGAACATCGCAGTTAGACTGGAGCCTGCTCTTACCAGTTCCTTGACGGATCCCAAATTGGGCCTAATGCTGTGAATTCTACGAGTGGTTTTCTCCCGTAGAGATTACACTGCGCAAAAAAAAAAAAAGAAAAAAAAAAGGAAAGGGAGGGACAGTTCTATACCTCCCGTTCTACTGGGCCGATTGATGAAATTCAAATTGCGTTCTTTATCTCTCGAAAGTGCGACTTATAATATATATTAGATTTATATACAGCACTGTTCTAAAATAGATATTTTGACACAAAATCGAACTTTTTCTGGAAAAACATTCCAATTTTTTTACATATTTAGATTGTACGACTCAAGTTATGCCTAGATATTAACTTTCGTAAAATTTCGTGTGAAATTTACGGAGAAATTCAAGAAATTCAAAGTTTTAACTTGGCACATTTCTTTCAGTTTGCGCCAAGAATAGTTCATTTGGCTAACTTCTTAATATATGGCAACCTATTTTCCTTTCCCATTTTACATGAGCGTGAGCGGAAAAAAATCACAATCGTTCCCTACTTTCAAATAATTTTCTTTACATTATATTTTTAGTTATAATTGTTATTATTTTTGAAGAATTTTTTTTTCTTTTTCGAATGTCATTTTAATTATTTAAGTTGCTGATTTATTTTAAAGAATTGTTTAAAAATTTTCTATTTACTAATTTGAACTGCGTAGTTTAAATAAAAGGTGCATCGTTTATTTTTTTCAAATCGTCTTAGACATAGTTATTATTTTAGGTCATTTTTAAATTTTCAGAATTTTATTTTAATTGTTTGTGCTGCATTGTCTCTTCAGATACTTGTTTTAAAATTTTCTATTTATTCATTCGTACTGCGCATTTTAAATATATTTATTAACACAAAAAATTTTCGGAATTTGATTTTATTTATTTGAATTGCGTTTCTTTCGAAGGCATACTTTGTGACGCAGACTACGATGCACTTGAAAACTGCATATATTAAAAGAGAAAGTACAGTACAGCACAGTTGACACGCCTTACAATGGGCGTTCAGAAAAGATATATAAATAAGAGAGATATATATAACGACTCAGGTTGCTGGTGCGACGATCAGGATAGCATGACTGACCTGTAATGCCCATTGAGAGGTGAAGCAGGTAGAATAATAATAAATAAATAAATAAATATAACCGACATTTTAACTTAGGATGACAATCATACATCGCTTTAAAGAGTTTTATCATCTTACATTTAGTTTCTTAAAATGTTATTCATATTTTAGTCAAATATTTTATTTTTGAAATCGCAAGAATCAAATATCATAAGATTAAAAAAGTTTTAAATTAAAAAAATAGTAAATTTTATTTTTTCTTCTTAAAGGCTTGCTCTTTTTCTTCAGGCATTCTGCAAGTATATTAAAAAGCATAAAAGTTTCATAAGGGCCCCCAAACGGCCTAGCGACAAAGTCGCTAAACACTGGTAGTTCTCTTCAGGATTCGCATCCCGGCAAACGGGCTGGTTGCATAAGCGTTTTCGTGGTTTTTCTCATGTGTAACATGCGTACGAGTTGGTTTCCCTTAGAAGTTCTTCACGGAGGCATCCTTCCTTCTAGGCAGATAGCCCTGTTTTCCCGTAACTTAATAATCCAGTACAATCAATTTCATCAGTATTTGGTCAGAACTTTTAGGCTAGGCTTTTTGAAGGCATGACATGAAAGGAAAGACTGTTTTCGTCAAGAGGGAAAACGTCTTTTGATGACATACGTATACATCACTGGATAAATTCCTGAATTTTCAAATAATTCGACTGAGAAATCATGAGATTCTTCGTTTATGATACGATATGATGTTCTACGGCGTAATTTAAATTTATAGCACCCATATAATCGAAAACCAGTCGCTCTTCGCGTTAATCTGCAATGATATCGTTGACTTTTCCGTCAGCACAAGCTCAATTGATGGTATTTGCTGATGTTACACGTCCAAGTGTTGTCTTATTGAACACCCAAATTCTTTAAAGTATTCTGAAAGTATATTCAAAAGTATCCAACTTTTCGAAACATCTTAGTATTTCTGACAGCCAAATTTCCCTTCAAATTTTTGCTTACTTTTCTCCCTAATTTTCTTCTTTTCTTCTACATTTATTTTCAGTGCTCACACAAGAAAATTAAGATTTTTCGATTGTTACACTTCCATAAATTTTGCATTCTTGACAAATTTTTTAAAATACCAACCACACGAGTTGCGCTTCAGCTGAAGACAACTTTTCATTTTCTAGGCATTTTAACTATAAATAAAGTTTAAATCAAAGAAATATTTAAAGTTTAAAGCAAAGCATTAATATTTTAATTTAAAGTTTTTTTGCTAAATGACAAACAAATAAAACAGTTCACAGAACATCAAACGAAAGGTCTCAGTTTTAGACAATTCGATTTAAATGAAGTTAAAGTAAACTAGCAGACGATAACACGGTAAATGTAAAATTTTACTATTACAGATATTAAAAAAAAAGGAAAAAAGAAACAAATTTAAAAAAAAATTAAAAATCTGAACAAAATTATCTATAATTTTTAAAAAAGTAGCTTTTCATATAGTATTCATAAATATTTATTACGCATCATTGAGGGGGAAAATTCCATATAATTAAATTCTCCGTAATAATTTATTTGAAATTTAAGGTTAAAAATAGTTGTGGCAATTCACTGTTACAAAATCGATAAGCTACATTTGGCAGTATAATCGCTCAAAAAAAAGATGCTAAATTTCAAGGCGCCGCAATATGTAAATTCATGTATATCTTAGAAAATTGTTAATAAGAAACTCTAATTTTTTGCAGGTCTGCCTAGTAATACACCTATTTTAAGATAATGTTAAAAATTTCAAAGTCTATAATTCAAATTGTTTTTCGAAAAATATATAAAATTTATTTAAAAATACAAATTTTAAAAATAAATGATAAAAAATGGTGAATTTTATTCGAAGCAAACTTAAATTTTTAATTCTAAAAGAAGGAATCAAGTAAGTTTACTAAAACGAGATTTTAATAAAAATATACCAAATTCAATAAACATTGAGAAGCTAAAATTTTGAGAACTAAAAACTACTCGTGAGATTTTCACAAAACTTGGCATTTTGGCATAATTTGAGTCGTAGAAACGAAATATGTATAGCATGAGTGCGTTATTTAAGAAAAAGTCCGATTTTGTGTCAAAATATCTATGTTAGAGTAATGCTATATATAAATCTAATATATATCCCAAGTTGTGCTTTCGAGACATGAGAAAGGCAAGTTGAGTTTCGTCAATCGGCCCAGTAAAACGCAAGAAATAGAACTGCCCTTTTTTTTTAAATTTTTGCAGTGTACATCTGAAAGGGGAAAGAAAGTGAAGCACCTTGCTTCTGAAAGTTATAGAAGTTGTAGGCTGATGTGTTCGAAGAGGGAGGTACTCCTGGATTGGTCCGTGATATTATTTTACGAGATGGGCGGTATCGCTTATCTTCTGCTAGAATTTCGTATGCTAGGATGTCTGCAAAATTCGTAGGATTATTGCAGATGGATTTATTGAAGAATTTTCTTTCATTCTGGATCCGTTCATGCATTCTAAAGCCTGAATTGGTTTCCATATTCAAACCAGAGTGGAGAATCTCATTTCTTACGTACTACGGTGCATCGGTGATGATGCAGTTTAAATACAATAGTTTAAGTTCTATAAATAGTATGTGTGAAGCAAAGATGTGTCGTTTTATGCCAAGTCTCAGCTGCATAAAACGATTGATAACTAGAACATCAGTGCACTGATGTTCTAGTTATCAATAATAGAACAGTCACTGCATTTTTCTTTCGGTACTTGAAGAAATTGAATAAAACATGTCACTTTTCGAAATACAAGTAAATTCACGAGTTTTGAAAAATGAACCATAGACAGAGAAAAAAGTTAAAATTTTAGCGCTAATTTATAACTGCCGAAAAGTAAACACCCAACGTCATAAATTTGACGGTTTTGTTGTGAAA
>KK114266.1:398743-443322 GCA_000611955.2 Stegodyphus mimosarum
TGCCTCATAAATTAAATATATTCTTGAGCCTGAAAGTATAAATCAAGAAAGTACAAAAGTCTAAAGAACTATTTACGAACATAGATAAAAAGAATTACCATGTAACATTTTTGGACAATTAATTAGTGGCGGTAATAGTTTTTATTTTTTATTCTACTGTATTTTTTCACTCTTTAATTATTTTTTCCATTTTCCTCTTAAGATATAAATGGCCAATTATATCCCAACTTCAGTAATGTAAATAATAATATCAGATTTACGCGTTATCACCCCCAATTTTCTAGTTGCAATTTTTATTCCCTATGCGGTTTTTCCTAGGAGAGGAAAATCATTTAAAAAACATTTTAATAAATGTTCATGCTTTTTAAATTCAATATTTTGTAGCTAAATCACAGGAATTTCTTATTTTAATTTTATTTCTACTTTATTTCTTACTAGCCGCTGCGCGGCCAGCCTTCGTCTGGCTTTTAAGTGTACCGGAAAAATGCCTAAAGAGGACACCAAACATTAAATTTGAAAACTGCACAGAATTTTACTCTGCAGAACAATTTTATCGAAAAAGAAACAAACAACAACGAAAAAAAAATTCAGTTAAAAATGCATTACATATGAAAAGCATACAATGAAATAAGCAATATCCCTTAATACAAATATTAATTATCCTAATAAATAAATTAACCAACTTCCTGCTGCCTTTTCTAGACAAACGTCCAGTGTCCAAGAGAAACATTAAATTTAAAAACTGCACAGAATTATTGCCCTCATTTTTCCGGGTGGCAATAGTGCTGATATCAGCAACAATGGCTGCGTGCCATTGTTGTTCATATAATGAGAGAAAATCATCAATTTGATACTATTTCATAATAAAAAAAATCATTCGAATTTTGAAAAATCGATGTGCACTGGCTCTTGTCTACATGCATCTTGTGTACCAGATTTCATAGGTCTGTGTCTATTAGCCTAAGCGCAGTACGAACGAAAGACACATACACACACAGAAAGACTCGTCCTTTTAAATATAGATCTATAAATTAATTAAACAATTTACCTTTGTAAAAAGAAACAATCTTTCAATTTCTTAAACTGATCAATAGAGTGAAATCTTGCTTTGCTATAGCAGATTATGTCTTATAATGACGCGATTTCGTCAGGAAATATAAAATTTAAAAAAAAAATCTAATTCGAATTTCGAAAAACTCGCTTCGAGGTGCACTGGCTCATGCAAAAAAATCATCCAAAACTTTTCAATGTCTTACAAACAGTCAAATAAGCAAAGAATAACATGAAAGAAACTCAAAAAACAAAACATTTCACGCAGAATTTTACTCTGCAGAACAACTTTATCAAAAAAGAAATCGATAAAAATGTATTATATATATAAAAAATGACAATAAAATATGCAGTATCCCTTAAAACAAATATTACTTATCCTAATAAATAAAGTAACCAACTTCCCTTTGCAAAATCTTAAGAACTCACATGGTATAAACAGATTAAGAACAGAAACAGATTAAAAAATATCATGCAAAACTTTTTTGTAATTAAAATTATATATAATTAAAACATAATATTACAATGAAACAAACAATATCCCTTGTAAAATGTTAATTATCCTAATAAAGTAATTAAAAAAATTACCGTTGCAAAAAGAAACAACTTTTTAATTTCTTAAACTTTTCGGTCTCTTAAAAACAGTAACATTAAGAAATACGATGAAAAATTGTTGCCAAACCGAAATTTTTAAAAGAATGAAACTATTCAAAATGATGCAATTTCATCAAAAATCTATCAACAACAATAAGAAATAAAAATTGTTGCCAAAACTACATTTTAAAATATCTGAGATGTGAGAAGTGTATTCGGAAGTTTCATTTAAAAAATTTTAAAAAAATACAAAATATTATTATTTTTCCAAAATTTTTTTTTAAAAGGAGTCGAAAGGATTAAATCTCAACGTGACCAAATATCAAAGGAAAATAAACAGCATATTTTTTAAAATAAATTTTTTTAAAAACAATTCCGCTGAAAAGGTGTTAAGCTTACCTTCCTAAATAAATTCGTATTTAATGGATTTATTGAAATACGAAATTTATTTTAAGTTCGTAAAATAACCAAGTGTCTACACTTCACGACGATGTAAAAATGAAATGTATAGAGTGAAATCTCGCTTTCCTGTAGCCCATTATGTCTCAAAATGACGCGATTTGGTCACGAAAAACTCGCTGCGAATTGCACTGACTCTTGTGTAGATACACCTATGTACCAAATTTCGTGGCTCTGGGTCTATTAGCTTACTCGCAACACGAACGAAAGACAAACACAGACTTTTTGTTTTATTATATGTAGAGATTAAACCTTATATATTTGTAATTACAAGATGATACAATGAAGGATGTAAGGTTTCATTACAGCAAAAATAGTGACTAAGGATTACATGTGGAAGGGCGCAAAGCAAGAAATCAAATGAAATCAAAATAAAAGAAGTTGCAACTATGAAATATCGGGTTGTTTGTAAACAATACTGTAGAATCTACTGGCGAATGAACTGTGTTGAAGTTAGATTCAAGATTAAAAAGCTATGGAAAGGAAATACAGAAGTTGAACAGGAAAAGGAGAAATGTTGAAGAATTTGGAAACGTTTTAAACTAAGACTTTTTAAATTCTTTGGCTGAGATCAAGTAGAAGAGCTTGAAGAAGAAAAGGAAGAAATCAAATAGCACATTTAGAGCATGGAATGTGTTTGAACTAGCTATTAGGCTCTATGAATGCTCCGTGAATGTTTGAATTTAGATTTGAAGTCGAAAATATAATTTAATAAAACTTAACAATTGGATTGGAAATCACAAAATAATGGAGGATTTATTGACTTCAGAAAACAAAGAATTTCTTAAAAATTGGCTCAACAGCATTTGGTAGGGAGAAAAATGAAAAAAAAATAAAGCTGAAATAGTAAATGCGGTGAAGTTAAAGCATTGGATTATTTTTAACGATCTCTTAAAATTTAAGGATCAATCTACTATAGTCGAGTATAGCTTTGAGACTAAACATATTAATGAAGAAAACACAAATGGAATGGAAATGATAATAATATCTAGGATTTATGTTTTTATTTGATAAAGACTTTCTTAACGGAGTGATTCGAAAGCAAAGCAGCTCGAAAGCTGCTGGAGAAGAAAGCATATTTCCGGTGGAATCTTGGAAGAGTAGATATGTTTTAGACTCTATGGGTGAATTTTAATGAGTTCGAAATTGTATTTGAAATTAAAAATATAAACGGAGGAATGACCTAAGTTGCATGCAAAGATTAGGAATATTTTAGACCGAGATTCTCTTAATGCAGTTATAGAGTTATTAGGTTAATTTAAAATAGGAAATGTGAAAAAGAGGAATGCCCTCTATGGGATTCGAAACTGGCTCGCTCGAATACACGCAGAGTGTGCTACCGTTGCACCACGAAGACATACAAAAAGAAGGGAGAAAATACCTTATATGTACTACCCATTTTAAAGGGCGACTGGGGATTAGGGGACCCAGTCGCCAAATCCTGGTGGTGAAGAATCATCATCCAGCATCTTTTAATTCTGACCTCACTGTAGAGTCACTAGGTTATTTTGAAGCAGAAAATGTGAAAAATGAGCAATGTCCTCGCCGAGACTCGAACCTGGACCTTTCGAATACGCACCGAGTGTGCTACCGTTACATCACGAGAGCATGCAAAAAGGAGGGTGATAATGCCTTATACAGTGATTCAAGCTGATGTAAAACGAACGTGGGAGAGGAAAAGAAATGAAAAGGAAATAAATGAAAGGAGCGGTGAAATGAAAGGGAAAAGAAAGGGGCGGTGATATCTACAAATATGTGTAATGAAGCTGTTGAAATTTAGTTTTGAGTAATCTAAATTCAAAACTTAGAAATACATAACTCTTCTATGCAGGAATACTGCCTGAAGGAATTTCAATTTGGCTTAAGGAATAAGAATTTTCAGAATGAGAGACTGAATATCTGTGTAAATTTTATAAACATCTTAATTAAGCCTTTATATCTACTTTAATAGATTCCTTTTATTTTCCCTATATCGTTACTAAAGATGGATCGTATATGGATACAGTATTCTGAAGAATACATTTTCCGATACAATTTTTTTTTCGATCCGAGAGTTTGAGCTCTATAAGTAGTATGTGAGAAGCAAATATGTGCCGTTTAATACCAGGTAGCATCCTGATAGTTAGCATTTGTTATCAGGATACTAAGTTATTTCATTTATTGAACAGTGTTTAACAGCTGAAAGATTTTTACTGCTAAATGAAAATTCAAAGAATTACATCGCGTGCGCAGTTGAAAAAAATTACGAAAGACATTTTTTGTATTTTTATTTTAAATTTGTGATATATGTCAGTAAACATGTAAATGTAAAACACATTGCCACAGCTCAATTCGTTTTCTCAGACTGTGTTTGGCTATGTTAAATTAATTTCACCAAACATCTAGAAATGTATCTGCTTAAAAGACATATTTTATTAAAGGACGTCTCCTAAATGACACTAATTCCTGTTCACGCTAAGCATAGTTAAAACCTCGAAATCCCATGCACCCAAGTTGCCTGGAGTAAACTCGAAGTTAATAGCATTCAATGGTCCTAATCCTCGGGTTTCTGAAAATGAATTTCTGTGCTGAAAATGATTAATGATAAATTTTTATTTCAGAGTAAGCACTGTGAAATAATTCACTGTCTTTTGCAAATACTTTTCAAGAAAGCAATAAACAACCTGCATAATACAGTCGAAAGGATTTCAAGCTTTCACTTAAGCAAACAAAAGACAGAGAAACCAATCCAAATTAAAAGTGTAAGAAAAGAAATGCATTGAAGGTAGTTAGATACGACGGCAGAAAGCATCTTCATAAATAACACTTTTTCCGTCTGCTGAAAGTAAGAGATACCTTCGCCAAGGCGCCTTTTAAGGAAACAAGTTCATATTCACGTTCTCGTTGGGAAACTGATAGACAGCTGTACTTTTTAACCCTCTGACCAGCCAGGGTTAAACTGATAGACAGCTGTACTTTTTAACCCTCTGACCAGCCAGGGTTTTCGCTAAGAAAGCACAAATTTCCCAAAATTACTACCAGAAAAATTTATTTTCTTGATTTAATGTAAAAATTCTCCTGGCATTTTATACTGAATTTATGTTCTTTTAATATATTGCCTCAATTTCTTTGACATATTTTAATATGCACGTATATATACGTTCTTACAGATATCACAAAAAATATTCTACGCTGTATATATACGGCCTTGCCGGTTAGAGGTTTAATGTCAATAGAAAATTTCATAATTAACATTCAATTTATTTTATTTTACTTCCTCGAGAAGTATGGGATAATATATACGATAAAAGACTTTTATTTTCTGACCAAGTTACATTTATATGGCATCAGAGAAGTCTAATTAAACTGATAATACACGTGTTAATGCCCATTACTCCACACTATATATTAGGAAATAATAAATAGTTCTGAAGGTTTCCTTTATTATGTTGAGGAGCAGCATACTTTCATATAAAGTAAAATAAGTGAAATATTTCTGTAAGTCCAATTGACAAAATTTTCTTATTTCCCGGGGCAGGGATAATTTTTGCACTTATGTAGGTGCAGTTTAAAATGATGCATTAGGCGACGATTTTCCCAAAATAACGAAGGCTTATAAACTATATTGACGTTTTTGGGGAATGGTTTTAAAACATTCACTTGACATGCAATTATTGACTTACCTAGAAGGAAAATGAAAAACGTCTAGCTGCATGTTGAGTTTTGACATTTCTCATATTATCTCGAAAATATGTTCTTGTCTCTCTAGTTTTTATAAAATTGCTTCCAGCAGACATTATGCCAATCGATGAAGAACAACACCTTTCATTTTCTTTCAATATTATTAAAGAGGATCAGTAAATGCGGTTACGTTAATCACTTAAGAAAACACTTAATAATACTCCTTAACAGCAATTTAACAACAGCTCTTCTTCTGTGTTATATATGACATAAATAAAATATTTTTATGAGAGACTGTAATCAGTAAATTGAAGTTACTGACTCTTCTTCCTTCGATGCACAATCTTTATTAAAATTGCCTCAGTAAAATTGAAATCTAATCGTTAGGACGAAGCTTTGGAATAAGACAGAGATTGCAAGTTCCTTCAATGATTCTTTTTACTTCCTTGTACGAAGTAAAGGAAGTATTCTAACCGCAAACATTTTCGGGTATCACATTTCAATGAAAATATTAATTTTGACTGCAAATGAATGCAATTTAACGATTTTTTTGCGTGAAATCTGTACGTAAGGACAGAATATAGGACTATTTTTCCCAAACCGCATTGCGAAAAGGATTTAAAATAGATTCAGAAGAGATTTTTTCGTGACATCTGTACGTACGTACGTATGTATCTTGCATAACTCAAAAACGATTAGACTCAGATCATTGAAATTTTGCATATGAGACTGCTATAACATGTAATTTGGCACTGCCCTTTTTGGTTGCAATGGGCCGCACCAAAACTATATAAATATGTATATATCGACTCAGTTACTGGACTTCGTGAGCTTAGATTTTAGAGCTTAGAGACTGTACGTGCGTAGGTAGGTACATATGTATGAACGTATCTCGTACAACTCAAAACCAAGTGGCATCAGAACGTTGAAATTTTGTACATAGGACTGCTATAACATGTAGATATATACATATATATATATCACTGAGGTGATATGAGGCTCACTGAGAGTGGATCCACTCTCAGTGATTTTATTTAAAGCAATTATTTATTCAGAATAATTATTTAATATTATTCGGTTTCTTTATTCAGAACAATTATTCAATATTATTATATTTTTCTCGGCTTAGTGAACTCAGTTTTTTTATTATTATTACATGTTTGTTAATTGTGCATTTTTTGCTTTCAAAATGTTTGAATTATGCTGTTCTTATCTTCCGGTTAAGGTTTTTATGCCTTTTGTTAACCTGCATGCAAGATTTGTATAATTATCAAGAATTTAAAAGTTGTTCAAGTGTGACTGGGCCTAATCATTTCTCTCATGGCAGCCATATTTATTTACATTTGAAACTTAACATAATAGTGGATTTGTTGCCAATCTAGAGAAACTAAACTTCGCAACAACATGGTCGCCTTCTTTTCTTATTGCCAATTAAATCACGCTTAATCCATTCTGGAATTCACATTTAAATTAATTATACTATTTATTGACTCATAGCGTCCACAACAAATTAAGTCAGTTTCTACGCTTTCAGTGTATTTTTAGCAAATGGGATCAAAAATAAGCTTTCAGTTTTCTGCGCCAAAAATTCAGCCGTCTTGCCTACTGGCCGAATTAATTGTTTTTGCGTAGAAGGTCTAATTTGATTTGTTAAAATCGTTCTTTTAATTATTTTAACTGCATTTATGTTTTATATTTTTCAATTTTTAATAAAGATATTTTGAAGTTTTATGTAGTTTTGCCTTCTAGCTAAGTGAAAGCTGACTTATTTGAATGAGAAATATATCTCTAATGAAATTTGAGAAAACACGTTCTAATGAAATGCAGCAAAAAGCGCGAGTAGTTTAACATTCCAGTAGGAGCAAGTCATGTGGTGTACACGTCAGATTTTTAAAATTTTATTACGCGATGAGGTATAATTTTTATTTTTATACATACGATTTCGCATTCGAAATCTAAGCTCAGAAGCTGTAAAATTAAAAGTGGTTTAGTTGCATTTTAATGTTATTTACTATCAAAAATGTTTTTATGAATTAGCAATAATAGATGTTATTTTTATTTAAGAATACAAAAGAAATATTTAATATTATTTGCATGCAATATACTTCTTCAGAGAAATTTTCCGACAAAGTGCACTTCAATGATTTATTGATTAGATACATGCGTTTTTAATATACGTCCAGGGTTTGTAAACCCCACTACTTTTAATACTTTTACTTACTTTTTAATCTAACTAGAACGTCCGAGCCAATAATGTCCGTATCATTTGTCATATTCTGTCCGGTAAGATATTCCACAACCTTGAAGATAAATATTTACCGATACTATGATTAAATTGGGCAAATCTACAGAAAAAAGTGGGGATTTTTTCGATTTTGAGTGACAAGTAATATAAATGTAAATAAACTGGACTTTCCCGGAGGAAAACTCCATCCAGATGTGCTCATTAAATTACGACAGGAAAAGAAATGTTCATTGCAAGAAAAGGTCAAGCATATTTACCTTAGGGTCTGGAAATTACATTCTTCTTCAGTTTTCTTCACGACGTGTGTGGCATGAGGAAGAACTGAGTACCCTAGTAATATCAAAGGTTCTTTCACTAAATATAAAACAGTTATGCGCAGTACGGTCTTTGGAAGGAAAATTTAATTATTATTATGAAATTCAGTATCTATGTGTTTTTCATTTTGGGAAACTCAAACTATTTCTCTCATTCCAAACGAAGTTTTAATGCTGTTTACATGTCAACGGAAAATGAAGTCTCATTATGTTACGGATATAATTAAAAGAAATCCTTATTCAAAGTAAATGAATCATTGCATGTGAGTTTGTTTTAGGCAAACACTATTTGACAAACAGACCTAAAAGTTTGCACGTACGTAGATAAAAGAATTAGATGAAATAATGTATCAACCCTCATTGCAAGAGTATTTCCAAAGTAAGTTCAGAAAATGTACACTATAGAGAAGTTCAAAATTCGCTGTAAGGTTAGCAATAACTACGCTGTTATAACGACACAGTGAGCGTAGGAAACTCGTATGTTTATATGGTGAAATCATGTGTTGAATTAGTAAGGTAATTAATATATGGAAATACTCGGCATTGCCCAGGCTTTACGTAAAGTGAAGAGGCTTCAATTAGAAAAATTAAGGTAGTTTTTTTGAAATCTCAGCTAGACAATGATTTTCCTCTTATTTTTTTCAAGGTGGATAACGATCCACGGAAAGATCGCTCGTTGTTTAGTTCTGACTGACACTTCTGGAGAAGAGGGGAAGAGTACTGACAAGTTATACATCTCGTTGCCTTTTTTCAAAGTCTTATATTCAAGGTCTTTTAATTGTGAAGTGTCTGAAAAACGCCAGTCTGACCGCAGTTTACTTTTCTGCATTTGGTCTTCTTATGTGTAAGCTACGTAGAACTAATAAGCAATAGACATCTGTGAACTTTAAATGCTGAATTAACTTCTACCTGTCAGGTTTCGATAGACATACCTACAGTAAAGCTTCTCTGGCATAACAGCATTTTCATATCCACTATATAAAATAAAAATATTAAAAATAATATCTATAAAGTGATTCTGTCTCCAAGAATTGTTAAGTGGCTCACATTAGAACAAAGTTTGGATGCCATTAAGTTTCATGAAGAAGATGCATCATTTGCTAAAATAGGTAGTGAAAACACAAGCTTCTAATACCATAAGCCCTCAAATAGTATGGAGGGACTATTATTCATATTAATCGAAAATTTTAAAAGGTGTACCACTTATTGCAATGCAATTCAAGCTAAAGCTTATATTTTAATACAGTGACTTGTAGACTCTTGATTACATAGAAAAGAAAGGTGAGGAAACTAGTGAAAATATTACTTTGAGTTGCGAGTAATTTTTTTGTTTTAAGCAACGAACTAGTATCAGGAAAATTATATTCGTACTGTTCGTGCATTCCACAGCGCAACTATGAAGATGACTTCAAGATATTCAAATGAATTAAGTGAAGTCTCATAGAAAAGTGGCAACAAAAGTGAACAGATATTCAGCTTAATGAAATGGTTTGTTCTGGTAAATTTGTTATCAAGCACATATGTAGCAGTTAATGAAAATTCATACACTTGTTATACAATTTCAAAATACGGCCTCAGCTACTATTAAGTGGGATTTCACAGTAAAATCTATGCTTATACAGGCTACAGGAAATACTAGATACCTTAAAAATTTCTCAAAACAACCTCCCAGTGTTGTGGTTCTCAAGTACGAGAGCATGGGTTATAAAAGATTTACTTGAAGCTTGGTTCAGCAACTGTTTTGAACTTCAGCAGACATTTCTTGCAGGAGAAAGACAATTTTAACATTTCATTTATCATAGATAACGCTACAAGTCATTCGAATGGTCTATGTGAATTTAATAAAAATGTACAAATAACTTTTATACTACCAAATGCGACGTCGTGGATTCAAATTATGCATTGCGAAGTTAAAAGGCTATTATTTTTTAAAGTAGAAGCTACAACAAGAGAAAATGCTTCTATTTTAACAGAATTTTGGAAGACCTACAACATAAAATTTTTTATAGAAAATATACGCAACACGTGGCATAATTAACAGCAAAAAGTATGAGGGCGGTAGCGAAAAACAGACCGCACTAAACAAAGGTTTGTTTTGGTTTTGAAACTCATTTAGTTAAAGTCACTCATAACATAATAGAAATTTCATTGAGTTGAATTCCATCAGTAAAGTTGAGCACTTCATTTCTAATATTAATGAACTAGATAATGAAATACTTATTGACATAAGTGAATAGAGCACTTATAAAAGTGGGAGAGACAATTAGACAGCCGTGACATTTTTAAAGTGCTTGCACAAGTACTAACAGTCGAATAACTATAAACAATTGTCGAAAGTTGAAGCCTTGGCAAAGTGAATTAAAACTATTTACTCCAATATTAAGTCCACCAGTGGCCGATTGGTAAAGATAACGGAATGCTGGTAATTCGAAGTGAGTTCGAACTCATGCGAGTTCTCTATCTTCTTAGTTCGTGTTCGTAGGCTTGAACTTAGAAATAGAGTAATCCAGGGAATGACACTTTGTAACAACCATCACAACATTTATTTAACTCAAGGTAACTTAAAACAAAAGAAACAAAAGGGATGATGACCCGCGCTTCTGTGGAACCTACAGTTAAGCCACTACTGAACTTTCTGCAACAACAGATAGGCAGCAAAAATAGCTTGGCTATTTGCAGTAACAGTAAGCAACTTGACCACGAAGCCTAAAATTAGCTACGATGAGAAATCCAAATATCGCTTCTGAATGCCATTTCACTATCAAGTACAACTCCTAGACTGCTGTCCACCAGTTGGTTTTCCTAGTTTTTTTCCAGGTGTTATGTTAATACAAGCCAGTTTCCCTTCGAAAATCCTATACGAAAGAGTCTCTTTTCCTAAAGGCAGATAGCCTCTCGTGCTTTGACATATTCAAAACACTTAACCTAACGCCAACACTGAATGTAGATTTATAGCTCACAATAGACAGTACAATTCCTACTACAGAGAAACGTATGCTGAAAAATATGTTGATATCGACAGTGCAATCCTTAAAGAATTAAAAATGATTTAAGATAAATTTTCGGTTTTTAAAACCAGTTCTAATGATAATATTTATATTCGCATTTCATTTATTGAGGAGAAAATGGAAGGAAAAATAATCATTTAAGTACATATATATTCCTCGATTAAGGAAATTTCAAACAGTCTTTGATATTAGCGAGAATGCATGTACACAAATATACATTGATATAATTAAACGATTTTGTACAGAACTACTTTAAAGGGAAATGTAAAAATCGCTTTTCATGCCCATAATGGGCCAACTGTACAAAACATTTCTCAATTCAGAGAATCATTTAAATGCATTTTGAATTCTCTTACTCAATCCTATTGTCGAAACAAAATAAAGCTCTCAGTTTTTACAGATATTTGTTTATTGCTTTTTATTCGCTTCGCATTGTAAAATAATTAGAGCTTGATAAGTTATGGAAGATTATAAATTATTTAAAATTACTATTATAAAAATTTATTGCACTACCCCGTGTGCGCTATTGTGACGTAAGTTATGGGACATTCTTTGGCAATTGAAAGATCCGTGTCAATATGGGCACATCTGATTTGTCACGCCTTTTCCCGCCATTCAAAATCAGATATCTTTTCAAGTGGCCCCCCGGCTAAAATTTGATGAAGAGCTGGATTCGGCCATTTAGATTTTAGCAGTAGAGCCTCATAATCTCAATCCACCTTTAAAGTGATGGAGCATATAAGGAATTATCGCCTTCCCTTTAGTGCGCTGTTGTAATGTAACTGGTTAGTACGTGCCGGCAAAAGCATGGCTGATTTTACGTTTTTTCTGCTTCGAAGAGCATAATAGCTTTACAAAGCAAATTAAAGACTTAACGGTCTGCTTACGGATGGTAGCACTGGATTAATTGTTTAAATATTAGACCGAAGACTGGATAAATCATTTCTTTCGATGTCACATTTTACCAAGTTAACGAACTGGGAATTGCTTCTTCTCTTAATTTAACGCAAAGGAGTGACCGAAACGTAATATCTGGAAATATTCTAACTTACAATAAACGTAATATTTTACAATTTGTTTCTTTATTTTATGGAGGCTGGAAAAGTTACATCGGGTTGTTTTCAAATTTTTGAACCAGCATGCGTTATGCTAATATCATATTGTCACGTTTCACCAAAAATGCAAGTGTTACTTTGTGGGGATTTATTTAATGCATCTAACGTTTTATTTTTAAAGCAACTTTCCTTTGGTTCTCGTTTTCAACCCACATTTTCTTGGCAGAATTGTTAATAAGCTGGCGCGAGTGTTTTCAAATGAGGTAGAAAGAAGGAGTATTTAAGCGAGAGGTTTTGGAGTTTAGAGCCTCTTAGGCCTGCTTAAAGGCCACGTTGATTTCTTGATCTATTAGCGATTAGATTTCTGTGGTGTTGAGTGCTTTTGGACATTTTACTCCAATCTTTACGGCTCAGAACCTTCTTGCGCGTTATATTATCCACTGAGCCGTTAGGTTAACTTACTGCATTTCATTTAAGCCAAAAGTGCTGGCTTCTGTAAGCACGAGTCGATGCCACCTGTGATTACATTGAGTGAATAAATGATTCTTTATACACTTCTCTGGACTTATCGTACTTAAGAGTTGAGGATAATTCCTTAGTCTGTCTTGTACGTCTTATTAGTTCATGTTACTCAAGTCTACGAGACCTGATAACTAACATAGTCTGGCAAGTTTGTAGCATTCATTATTTTAATTAACCAAATTATTTTTAGTTTGAACTTTCCTATCGAATTCTCAAAGTTTCAGTTGCTGCCCGAATTTAGCGCGAGTGAGATATTTATGCAAATCGCATATATCTGTTAGCAGTTAAAAGGCAGGAGTTAACGAGGGGAAAAACAGAGCCTTGGATTTATCGCCGTAAGGCTGTGCGCGCAAAGATTTCCTCTGTCTACTGAAAGTTCGCCTTCATAGGCAATTTGCAATTACCAGTGTTTGCTAGTGAAATTCGCATAATTGCATTTCACTAAGAGTTAAGCTTCCCTCGCCGTCCTATTTAGAATTAAGTTAGGTATTGAATTTGTTAACACACTTTAGTTTAATATTATTTTAGTTCAGCCCAAGTAGTGGCTTACTCTCGATTTGAAGAGTTGTAAATATTTGAATTAAAGGGTCACTTTTAAACCCTCCTTCTGACTTTGTAGTTCTTCACACTAAAGGACATAGCCTAGATCTGCTCACTGTCCTCAACATAAGGTTTCACAGTTTATGCTCACGAAAAGAGTCAAGAGATTGAAGGAGAAACCTTACACTGGCGCCCGAACAACTAAAAGGATGGAAGGAAGTTGGAATATGCCTACTACATCCCAAAATCCAGCTGCAATGCCTGATGGATTTGGATTCATAGTGGAAACCATCAGAGCAGCCATGAAGCCGGCAGTAGTTTTTGATGCCAGAGGACCTGTGAACACATTCCTGGAAAAGTTAGAAGCGCATTTTTTGCTGTATCCAGTTCCGGAACATCAGAAGGTCATATTAGCGACAGGAGCATTGAGGGGCCAAGCAGCGACCTGGTATAAGTGCATCGGAAAATGTCTGCTGGGAGAACCAGGAACGCCGACTTACACGTACGAGAATTTTAAACTAGCAATTTTGAGAGCGTTTCCTGTGGTTAAAGACCGTGCGAAACTCGAAGCTGAGTTGTTTAGCAAGTACCAACAGCGGGTGGATGAACTATCGGAATTTATTTTGAGAAAAATACAAGTCTTTAAATTATTGTATGGCACGAGGCCGGACCCGGAGATTATCCAGATAATCCTGCCCAGATTGTTACCATCGATACAAGATTTCATGGAGCTAAGAAATCCCGTAACGCTGGACAAGCTGTTTGAACTCGCCGTACAATTCGAGAGCCGGCGAGCGGCCGAAAATCAACGGAGACAATCGTATGAACAGCGGCTGCAGGGGAACCAGAATGCCGAAGGAAGAAACAGACGATGGCCGAGAACTACTGGTACCAGTCAAAATGCGAGCGGTCAACCGCGCCAAGTACAGCGCCAACAAAATAATTCCAACTACGGAAGAAAATCATTCTCCCCAGGCAGAAGCCAGCAACAGAAGAAAACACCCGCAAAGCATTTAAACTACTAAGGAATATTGCGGGGAAGGGGGTGCAATGTTCCGAGGAGAAGAAAAATCCCTCTGAAGTACAGCTAAATACGGTCATGGTGAGAAACATTGAATTACCGAGACTGCAGTTACTAATTAACAACGTACCCGCTACAGCTCTGTTGGATACCGGCGCTCAAGGAAGCTGTTTGGCAGAAGAATTTTTTAAGAAGCACTTTCGTAGATATCGTCTGCATAGCGTGGAAGGAATGAAGGTGGTAGCAGCCCAAGGAAAAACGTGTCAATGCATGGGAAAAATCGAGCTGTACATCAAAATCGGCGAAGAACAAAAAAAAATTATGTTTCTTGTAGTGAAGAACCTCCAAGCATCGGTTATTTTAGGAACAGATTTCTTTGCAGCTGTGGATGCGAAAATCGATTTTGAAAACTCCACCTTGCAAGTAACCATGGACCCAGTTAAAAAGAAATCAACACCTCCCCCTGAAGTGGATTTAAGCCATCTAACGCCCGAAGAACAGGACAAGTTTCGGGAATTGGTAAGTAATTTCGCTGATTTATTTGATGATATTCCAGGATTCACCCAGATCGTAGCACACGAAATTAAATTAACTACGGATGAACCTATACGTCAGCGTCCTTACAAGTACGACAAAGTTAAGGAGGAAATAATAAAATACCATATTGATGAAATGTTAAGAAACAAAATAATAACTCCTATTTCTAGTGCATATGCGAGTCCGGTTGTTTTATGTAAGAAAAATAATGATTTGCCGTTAACTGATCCATTAAGGTACAGGTTCGCTATTGACTACAGAAAGCTTAATAGTATAACAAAATTTCCAACTTACCCACTTCCGGTAATTGATGAAATTCTAAGAAGTATTAAATCGACAAAATACATAACCACCCTAGATTTGACATCCGGATATTTTCAGATAAGCATAAAGCCGGAAGATGTTCACAAAACAGCATTCATAACAAAATACGGTACATATGGCTTTTTGCGTATGCCTTTTGGATTGTCGGGAGCCCCGGCCACGTTTCAGAGGTGCATGGACAAAATTTTAAGGCCGGTAATAGGAAAAAGTACATTTATTTATCTTGACGATATAATTGTTACTTCAGAATCGCTGGAAGAACATATTAAAGACCTTCGAGAAGTCTTTACTCTTTTGAAAGATGCAGGACTTAAAGTGAACATTAAGAAATGTAAATTCGCGGCAAAAGAACTCAAATATTTAGGGTACAAAATTTCTCAAAGGGGGATCGAAACAGATAAATCTAAAGTTATAGCAGTGAAAAATTACCCAATTCCGAATACAGCCAAAAAGTTAGCGACTTTCTTGGGTATGTGCTCATATTATAGAATTTTTATTAAAAATTTCGCAGAAATTGCTGAACCATTGTTAAAGTTGAGAAGGAAAAGAGTTCGTTTTGCGTGGTCTTCAGAAGCAAACGCCGCGTTTGAGAAGTTAAAAGAATCTTTAATTAATGCACCGGTTCTAAAGTTCCCAGAGAAAGACAAGGGTCTAGAAATTTATGCAGACGCATCAGATTACGCAATCGGAGCCGTGTTAACACAAAATAGAAAAGCGATTGCCTTTTTTAGTCGTACATTGAATGATACGCAAAGAAATTATTCGGCAACGGAGCGTGAAACTTTAGCAGTGCTCGCAGCTGTTCAAAAATTTTGTGTATATTTTGGGAGTTCTCCCGTAACAGTATATTCAGATCATGCGGCAGTTACCAGATTATTTTCAGGAAAGAATCTTTCGCCACGCTTAATTCGGTGGACCCTAAAGTTGCAAGAATTTAATCTCATTATCAAACACACACCGGGAAAAGACAATGTAGTGGCCGACGCATTATCTAGAATAAAGTTAGACGAGAACGGCGAGAAAGTAAAAATAGCGATGCTTCAGGCAAAGGTCATTGACTCTCGAGAGACTGTAATAGAAGAAATTGCTAGGGATCCCGAATTCGGAAATATTTATAATTATTTAAAAGACCCAGATAACTTCCAGCATATAGACATTAATGCAATACGAAGCAGAGCACAGAACTATGAAATCATTGATGGTCTCTTATTTTATACTAAAGTTACGAATCAAAATAGTGAATACAGACCAGTCATCCCGGCCAAATTAATTTTAAGTATCTTGCAAGAGCTCCACGATTCGCCTGTCTCGGGCCATTTTGGAATTAGAAAAACAATACAACGCGTACGCGAGGCGGTATATTTTCCGCAATTACAAAAGATAGTTAAAAATTACTGCCAGACTTGTCACACGTGTCAGATAAATAATGACGTAAATTTCCGCCCGGCCGGGTTATTAACTAGTATTGAGTCTAGGTTCCCCAATGAAATAATTGGTATTGACCTCTTAGGCCCCTACCCCAGGAGTCATGTAAATAAGGCACGATTTTTATTAGTCATTGTGGATCATTTCAGTAAATGGGTTGAGTTGATACCACTTAAGCGGGCTTCAGCAAAAGTCGTTGCAGATTCGTTTTTGAACAAATATATTTTAAGATATGGATGTCCAGCGAGGGTGATTAGCGATAATGGTCCCCAGTTTGTAAGCAGTACATTTAAAATGATGTGTGACAAGTTGGGCATTAAGCATATGAAAATGGTACCCTACCGCCCACAATCAAATATAGCGGAACGGGTAAATAAGAATATTGTAAAATTGATTAGAAATTATGTGCAAAAGCACCATTCTAACTGGGATGACTGCGTCGAAGAATTTGCATTCGCCCTCAGAACGGCTAAGCACGAGACAACGAAGAAATCCCCCGCCGAATTGTTTTTGGGCAGGAAGATAATGACCCCCTTAGATAAATTATTTTATGTGAAAGATAGAGCGCCGGAATTTCAAATGGGTGAAATAGAAAAAATGTTGAAGGAGGCAGAAAAGTGCTCCCGGGAAGCGCAAAAGAAACAAAAGATTTACTACGATTCAAAAAGAAGAACCGTAGAATATAAAGTGGGGGAGGAGGTGTTGAAACAAGCCCACGCACTTTCATGCGCAGCAAAAGATAAGGTCGCAAAATTTTGCCCAAGATGGCATGGTCCTTTTGAAATTACAAGAATAGTTGAATGCCGTGCATATTTAAAGAATGAGAAGGGCGAAGAGACTGTGGCAAATTTCGATCAAATTAAACATTATTATCGAAGAGCTAATAATAATATTTTGAAAGACATGTTGCAGGGTCCAGCCTCACAGAATTTTTCTAAGATTCAAGAGCCCCAACCAGGTCCCTCAAAAACAAGAGAACCCAGTTTGAAAAGGAGGTTACCAGAAGAGAGGAAGCCGCAGCCGAAGAAAAGACCACCCCAAAAAGAAAAAAGGACAAACGCTAAGCAACAGTCTCAGCAACCAAAGCGTCTAAGGAAGGAACGTCCAAATGAAAACACTATGAAAGCTCCACCACTACGGAGGGAACAGAACGGCGAGAAGCGAGCCGCCGAAGGTGCCAACCCACAACGAAGGAGCCTACGAGTGCAGGAGAAGGAACGAGCCAGTCTGGAGAGGGAGCAAAGACTTCAGCACAAACGGAAAGCGCCACCCACCATTCGTCCCAACAAGGTGTTTCTGGAGGAAAGAAGATCGACCAAACGAAAGGCAGCCCCAGAGTTTCAATCTAGGAGTAACAAGCAAAGAATAGCCCAAGCCACAGTATATCCAACCTTTCAGGAATGGACAAAAAAACGCCTAAAAGACTGGCAGAAAGATAAGTAGATTCTTTATTTTCTTTTAAAATTCACACAGTTATGTTTCTGATTTAAGTGCAAGTTGCAGATTTAAAAGGGAAGTTACCCGAGTCAAAAGCCGGTTGCCGAAAGCGTAAAGGACACGCTTGAAGGAACAACTTAATTATGCAGCGGAAGAAATTCGAGAGTTCAGTTGAAAAACTGTGAGACTTCGTGAAATGTTCTTTGTAATCCAGAACATGGGATTCATCGATTTTAGTCAAAAGACTCTCTGTAAATAGGAAATTGAATTGTGTTAATTAAAAGCAACTAGTACGTAAGTTGTATAGCAAAACTGTTGTATTATATTTTTCTATGTATAAATAATGAATGCATTTAATGTAAAACTGTTTTCTATGTAATGCATGATTTGTTGTAAGCCTTAAGCACTGGTTTTGTTTATATCGAATATTTTGGAAAAGCGTAAAGGATACGCAAGTTAAAATTAAAATGTAATGTAAAAGCGTAAAGCGCGCTAAATTAGAAAGTGAATATATAAGTGTTATTTAACGCAATGAGCATTTAAAGAAAATTTGAATTGAAGATTGAAAGAATGAATTATATGTATGAAATGCAATTGAAATGTTTGAATGTTGTACGTAGTGTTCTCTGGTTTCACACAAAAGTTTAAAGTTCATTTCATGTTAGAACCTCAGGGCATTTCAGATTTGTTTTAGGGGAAGTCTGAGGTCTTGAAAGTCGAAGAATTAACCCCAATAGAATTGAAGTCAGGTGGTAGTTGTGAACACTTGACAAAGTAAAACTGCGTGTTTTTCACAAACACCACATTTGGCCAGAGAACAAGGGGGAAGTTTTAAAAATGAATGAGTGTAAAATGAATGCGTTTGGCGAAAAGCGCTAATAGAAATTAAAAAACGCGAATACCTAAAGCGCGAATAAAAGTCATTACGGAAAGCATCAGAGGAAGGGAATGTTGTACTTTTCAGGTGAAATGTACTTATAACATGAAATTAAAATTTATTTCCTTCCAGATTGGAAGGAACCAGATAGTATCCAGCCAAATTCCTGATGGATCTTTTTGATGTGAAGACGGAAAAAGATATTCTATGTTAAAATATCTAAGACACAAACAGAGAGTTAAACTAAATTTAAAACTTACAATTGTAAAGGATGGCGAATAGGAAGGAAAATTTAGATTTAGAATTTAGCATCTTCACTAAAAGCCGATTTTAGGCTACTTAGTTTCAGACTACTAAATTCTGGGAGCAACTATGTAGCATTCATTATTTTAATTAACCAAATTATTTTTAGTTTGAACTTTCCTATCGAATTCTCAAAGTTTCAGTTGCTGCCCGAATTTAGCGCGAGTGAGATATTTATGCAAATCGCATATATCTGTTAGCAGTTAAAAGGCAGGAGTTAACGAGGGGAAAGACAGAGCCTTGGATTTATCGCCGTAAGGCTGTGCGCGCAAAGATTTCCTCTGTCTACTGAAAGTTCGCCTTCATAGGCAATTTGCAATTACCAGTGTTTGCTAGTGAAATTCGCATAATTGCATTTCACTAAGAGTTAAGCTTCCGTCGCCGTCCTATTTAGAATTAAGTTAGGTATTGAATTTGTTAACACACTTTAGTTTAATATTATTTTAGTTCAGCCCAAGTAGTGGCTTACTCTCGATTTGAAGAGTTGTAAATATTTGACTTAAAGGGTCACTTTTAAACCCTGTTTCTGACTTTGTAGTTCTTCAACACTAAAGGACATAGCCTAGATCTGCTCACTGTCCTCCACATAAGGTTTCACAGTTGATGCTCACGAAGAGAGTTAAGAGATTGAAGGAGAAACCTTACAAGTTTTGCCTTTACATCTGACGTAAGAGGGTTAATTTATAATCCACGCAACCTGACAAATGGCCAGTTACATTGTGCTGCTAGTTGATTTAGGGTAAGCTCTTTAGTTTATCGCTAAAATTATTAGCAATATATCTAACCGATGTGAAGTTTCAAACAAATTTAAACATAATATAACCAAATAAGAATAAATCCGAACATTTCAACTGGAATAATGAAAGATGTTTCTATTTCGATATATTACATATAAACAAGGTATATAGAACTATTTCTTTCATAATATTTCTTATTTTGCAATAAATTTAATCCTTCTGATGTATGATATGTTTGACTGATTTCATTTGTGACATAACTATCGATAACTGTTGTGATCATTAGTATTTTATTATGAGTAAAAGAATAGTTTGACATTGCCTTTTACAGAAGTATTTGTATACAGAATGTTCTCTTGGCATGTTCCCTAAAAGAAGAATTTCTACTTGCAGTTACTGTGATTTCTCTTAGAAAACACGAATTTGTTAGCGTCAGCAGTAATGGCTAAAGAAACGTATCTTTCTGAAATGTTTAAGCGAAAGAATAAAATATATTAATTCGAAATAGATAAGAATTTTGTCGTTACACCGTTATTAGTTCGGTCACGTCATATTAATGTTATGTTCCTGCCATGTTAAACAACAACACAGATAGTAAATTGGCAAATCTAAGAACTTTCCCAATCATATGTGAGAGACGATCCTTTAACACGCGCATTTAGCTTACTTTCCTATTATGAGACTCTTTGCCACTTTGCAGAGAAAATGTCATTTACTTCATGATTCATATTATATTAGTACATTGCACACTGCCTATCCTTGAAATAAATTAAAAGATTTAAAACAATATGACACCTCTTAATAACATTTATGGTCTTTTTTATTCTTAATACTATGTAAATTAGATTAAATTTAAACCATATCGACTAAACAATTTTTATAAATATTTATGGCATTAAGGTAATTAGTAAAGACATCTCTAATGCCGTATATTGAATCGTTTGAAGAATAATTTGTTTTTCATCGCAATAATGAGTTTATTGCATATTTTTGTTTACTTATTTATTTATTTTTAATTCATCTTTTCTCTTTGTGTTTACATTTATGATAGCATCAGTTATTATCGTAACAGCCTAATTTAGAAATAAACAGAGTAAATTATTTAAAATGCAATTTGCGTTCTATAACTGACACATAAATTGAACAAGGAAGAGGACATTTAAATATTTAATTTAATATTAATTCCATTTAATATAACTCAAAATGCAAAGTATAAGTTGATATAAAAAAACAAAGATTATTGCAATGGAATGAAGAGCAGTTTAATCTGTATAAAATATATGGTATTTTGTACGTTTTGAATGTTTATTATTCACTGAATCAAAAAGCTTATTTTATTTAATTTTTCTCCAAGGTTTTACGTAAATCACTTAAATGTAATTTTACGAAGGAATTATATGAAATCCGTTAAGTTTTATTTTCTAGTTCTTTAAAAGATTAAGCAAATTTATTCTACATCAGAAAAAAAGAAATATATTTTACTAATTGCATTAATAGTTAAATATTTATAAAAACTAGTAATTAAATATATTAATCAATATTATCATACTTATCTATTAGATACATTAACATACACAGTATCAGATATTATCTCTCTATATATGTGTCATACAGTACTTATAAAAAATTTATTTTACTACCGAACTTTTATATACTAATAATTAAGACAAACTACCTTTTAAATAATTAATTTTATATTTTATAGGCGGTGCACAGCCATGATTTAAAATGCTAAAAATATTACAGATTAAAAAAAAAGAAACATAGAAGATTAAAATTTGGAAAATCTAATCCATAATAGAAATATGTTACATATTGTTCCGCAACGCCCAGCGGCGGCGCGGTAAAATAGCTTCCACGCAAAGCAGGTCGAAAACAATGGGAATAGGGTAGCCAGGAAGTGACAGGGAAAAGCAGCCAGATTTGGCGTGAAATCACCTATTTGACGACCATATACTGAGCGGGAACATTCTAGAATGCATTCTTAATGGTTTTCCCGAGAATATTCTCGAAGGTGGATTAAAGCTATATATAGAAGGTGGATTCTGTGGGGAGAAACAGTATCTTGAGCTTAAGAACGATCGGCGTAGTCGGGAGTTGTACTTTAGTGCTTTACCGTGAATCTATCTTTACCGTTTTAGCCTGAAGGCTATGTTGCTGATTATTTCAGCGTGTGTCGTATTTTTTCGACGAGTGTAAGCGTGTGCTTTTAAGTGTCGTGAGTAATAGTGTTTACTGGCGAATAAATTGCATTTGATTCTGCATCAAGTATTATCATCAATTACTCCAAATCCACGAACCTGCAGAACGCATCAATATGTTTTAGAACGTGTTTTATTAAGTATACTAATGATTCTAATGCGAATAATAGATTAAAAGAGCATTCTAATTGTCAAAATATGCAAAAAATATACAACATTTATAAACTCAATATCTTTATAACTAACTGAATTATATTTTTCAACATTTACACTTATTTAGTTATTCTTTATGCTGTTTTTGCACGTTATGTTACAGATATTAAATATTTTGAAAAAAAATTGATCTGGTCAACACCCCGCCAGTTCCATGTCCCAAATAGCAACGAACTTTAAACAATGTATCACTTCTTGCTCATCGTTTGTAAACAAAATCTCATTTGTTGTTCCAATAAATATAAGGTTCTGTAATTCAAAATGGAGGATTATATTTTATTAGGTAAAATTAACTGTGCATGAAACCTGGCTTTCCTAAGTTTATATCTACATAACCAAATGTTCGCCACTTTATTTCCTTTTACTTATAATTGTATTTGTTTGGACATATAAAATATTCAGGCCAAATTAAAGTTCTTTAGATACCTAAATCTTTACTTGAGCTGTGAAGCGACTATTCGCTAAGTTCAAACTGTATCAATAACAAGACGTAAGAAGAGTGAAAAGACCCTTTAATTCAACTCAAGAAATACTTTTGGCTTCAACTCAAAAATAGAAATACAAATTTTAAAATAAGCTATATAATTAGCCGAAGCTGCACAGAGATAATGAACGCGAGTTGGTTCTTAGCCCTAGCACCGACGAACAAGAACTGGCAATTAATATGCACATTTGTAAAATACGAGTAACAAACTTAAATCAGCGAAATAACACGGTGGAACACGCTCTGCCTGAAGTAACTTAGACACCAGCTTAAATAGTATCTTTCCGTCTTTCTACCCTAATTTGCATAGCACTCGAAACTAAAATAACATTCTGGAAGAAGTGAGAGAAGATAGATAGGTTAAGAAACTGAACAAAACTGGTTAGGTTAAAACTAAATGCTTCTTTGAAATACATATGTAAACATAATCCGCAAAGTTGTCTGATTTAAATAAATGAAAAAATCTGAAAACTTTTCAGTCAGTTTTAAATCACTATAAGGTACTACATTATAAGGTACTTCTTCTGCCTTCTTAGCATACCTTCGTGGTGTAGTAGTCAGCACACTCGGCGCGCATTAGAGAGGTCCGTGGTTCGAGTCCCGGCTAGAGCATTGCTCATTTTAGGGCATTGGCTAGGGCAATGCCTCTACTTTCAAGAATATTTTAATTAGATTAAGAAAAACAAAATGTTAAGCTACAGCTGTAAAAACAACTTTGAACCTTGATAACTCGTTAAATCGCTTGCGTGAATATTGCTATCACATATAGACAGTTAAACGCACACAAAAAGAAAAGCTCAGCTTATAATTATTTCTCATGTCAGATGCTAAATAATACCTATAATGCTTTTATGTCTATCTCTTACATTACTAAGCATCATGCTGCTATATAATGAAGAAAAAATGAAGTATATTATGCTCAGGTAATAGAAAGCATTCTTACAGTTACATGTTCAAGGCCTGCGTTGAAGCTTGAAGTTATGATAACAGTTGCGAAAGCAATTTCGTGCAAAAATGGAAAGATTAGGCTGTAAGTTTTCTCTAAAGTTAGATTTCTTTTATTTTCTCAATTTTCCAATTACGTATTATAAATTATTACCAAATTTTCCAGAGTATGCCCTGTGACCCAAAAAGCGATCCGATAATTACGCTTATTTAGCACTAGTTGAAAGAAGCATTACGAATTATTTAATACATCTGAATAACCTTTTTAACCATTCTTCCATTTTTTTGTGCGGGAAAATTCTACGTTTTCACCTGAAACTATTAATAACATGAGTTCTTTACTATTTATTTGACATAGTGACATTTATTTCTTCCAAAGAAACCATTAACCTTTCTTTCTTTCTTTACATTTTTCAACTCACATTCACTTTATTTCATGCATAATGTTTTTTAAATTTTGTTACTTCTATGTTGTCAGTTTGATAGATTTTAGTTTGCTTAGTTAGTTTAACATTTACACTTGACTTATTTTCAGCACTTTTTTTTTCTTTCCGTCATTACTAGTAATTATAGTTTTCTGTTGAATACTCTTTCTATGAGTAAAGTTTTTAAAACTTTCGTTATTTATGATTTCAATGCGAAAGTATCATCAAAGGCTTGCCATTTGTATAATTGCATTTTTATCATTGGCTTACCATGACTTTTGTGCTTCGTATTCATTCGCATAGACTTAGCCTGCATTCTAAATGCATGTCATTGATCGATGTATTGTTTCTGTGTCTTTCCCGTTTCCTGTGAGAAACAGAAAAAAATTTTAAATTGGGTTAAATACACCGTAAGACCAAATAAATAAATAAAAATAAAAGTGCACAAAGGAAGAATTATCCGAATGGAACAAAATTATGTTCACCTGATGTATATGTATGGAATAGAAAATTAAATATTACAGGCGTTGAACGTTTTATTCAAGAGATATAGCTACATATAAAATCGATAAAACATTGGCCCAAATCTGCCGTTGTCCAGCTTGGTATTGACTCGTTCAGTTGGAGAATGGCTTCCAGCGGAATTTTGTGACAGCCGTTTCCAATTGCCAAGTTAAATCAGCGATACCCTACGACAGTCGGATGCATCTGGCTCATCAGACCCCGAACGTGCTCTATTGGGGAGAAATCTGGTGCTTCCGTTGGACAGGGAAGTATCTAACAAGGAGACACTCAGACGAAGTGATTGCCTCGCTCGTCATTATCCTTTTGAAATGTAAGCCCGAGGTACTTCGAAAAGAAAGGTAATACAACGGGTCATAGAATAGTGTCTATGTACTGATTTGCTGCAAGAGTGTCACGGATGATAACCAAAGAGGTCGGATTATCACATAAAATTTGAACCTTATTCCAGAATTCCCCTATGTCGAATTGCTTGACGGGTAACATTCAGATCAAAATCCCACTATTGCCTTGATGTCTCCAGACACCTTTCTGCTATATATTGTAGCATAGTTAGAAGCGAGACGTATACCTAAAGATTGTTAAGATTCTTCTACCGTTGTCAGTGGGATTCTAGGTCCAAAGAAAGCAGCGTCACAGCAAACGCACTGGTTAGTGCGTACAGGTGAGGAGTAATAAACGTAAACCCCATTCTCTGAATAACTTATCAGTTATTCTTGCAGTCATGAATGTCTCGGCTACATGTTCCATCAATTCATGATGAATCAGATGCTATGTCCCCTCTCACCTCAGATTCTGTCATTTCCCTAGATCGACCAGCGCCTTCTTGATGCTCTGTTTTGCGTGCTTCAAAACATTCTTGCGAACACTCAGCATCGTTCTGATTTAAATGTTGAGCGATCCTTTGATTTGACCATTATGTTTCTTTTAGGCTGATTGCTCATCCTCTTTCAACTGACGACATGTGCTCACACTTTGTGTGATTTGGAGGAAAATCGAAGTATTTTATTGGTAACTCATAGTATTTAAATAGCCGACTCTGTTAATTAAATTTGAAAACTAAATAAGTAACATATAGCGAATGACAACACACTGACGCATGCAAGGGGAAAAACAGTTTGAAGCAAGGGCAATACATTGCTTTTAGGTTGCTGAGTTTGGCAATAAAAATTCATTAAATTCAGGTAAAAGCTGAATTAAATATAAAAATATTCTAAATTCGAAATTAAAGCTTCGAGGAGCATATGTAAGGGCGGAAGACTGAATAGGTCGAAAATATAGTGGCTGTAATGTGACGTCTGTTTCTCACAATACGAGGCACATACATATATATATACATAGAGCCTTTATTATTTAACAATAAAGAGAAAGTATAGAGAGATTAAAGCAAAGATTATATTTATTGGCACGTATGAAGCACTCTTTTTTTAATTTTTTCCCATTTAAGATTAAATACTTTTGCCATTGACGGAACTTTCGTTTTAAATTTCTCTTTTTTAATTTATGAATTCATAAATTCTCTTCTTTTAAAACAGAGTTCCTGTTATTTAATCTGTAATTTTCATATGTTTTGATTTACAGTTCGTCTGTAGGCATTAAACCTCCGAGTGGGTTAAATGTTGAATTATTGAATATTGTGCAAATACATTTTCATGTCAAGAATCATATTCAGTGAACTAATTGCAAGAAGTATTGTGCATCACGTTGTGTATATGCTTTGATTGGCTTCAGACGAATGAGCAAATTAAAGCGAGTCATGAACTTTGGAACTTCCTTAGTGCATATTAGTGAGACTATTGATGTTCATAAACTAAATGTGACCACACATCTTTGATTCAACAGTAATTTAACTTCCCATATTTCATCAAACTATAATCCCATCATAAATAAAAAGCATCTCTAATGCTATTAACGTGCCAGGTATTTTTAATAGTGATTACTACAATAAGAGGAGCTGGTCGAAATTCCAATCATAATTTGTAATTTTAGAAGGAAGTTGCTTGCGCAATCTATCTTTTCCCATCTAATGACTTTAAGCGACGACAGTTGTGAGTCTAATAGAGAATTCATCGTGTTTCCAGTAATCCCTTTTTTCGCATCGTCAGAGATATTCATTATAGAATGTAACTTCAACAGCTTGATTGAATTACACTTAGATTATTATGTTCGCCGAGGAGCGGAAACAGTCCAAGCATAATTTGAATTTAATGAAAGCTTTTCGATGTGCCATTAGAAAGTAATTGCCAGTTCATGGGCGTGATTCTGGATCATGAATGCCCGCCTCGTATGAAAGCATTTAACGGTTAACTGCTAAAACGCGAACAGTTTTAAAAGCAGAATCGATCTGTGGGAAAAAATGGAACTTCCATTGCACCCAGATTTGGCCATGGGCTGAAACATATTTGCCATAATGAACTTAAATTACAAATTATTGAATTATTTACGAATCTGAATATTTTTAAGTGTACGATAAACTTCTGCCTTATGAACAGGGAGAGTTAAAATGAGAAGCAAGAAAAAAAAATTAAATGAAACCTGGTCATCAAAACTGAGCCTTTACAGTATGAAGAAATTATGTCTTTTAGGATCGCTTAGTTTACATGAAAACTGCAGTAAAAAAGCTATTTTTACTTCCTTGTACGAAGTTAAAAGGAAGTATTGTAATCGCGAAAAATTTGGGGTATCATATTTCAACGAAAATATTCATTTTGACCTCTATCAAATGCAATTTAACGATGTTTTTGCTTGACATCTATACGTAAGGACAGAATAAAGGACTCTTCTTCCTCAAAAAAATTATAAAACTGATTTGAAATGGATTCTGAAGAGAATTTTCTTAGCGTCTGTGTGTACGTACGTATGTATGTATTTCGCATAACTCAAAAACGACTAGCCTCAGAACGTTGAAATTTTGTATGTAGGGCTCATATAACATGTAGATGTGCACCTCCTATTTTGGTTGCAATCAGGGGCAATAAAAGTATATAAATATATGTATATGTATATATATATATATATCCACTCTGTTACTCGGCTCAGTGATCTCAGTTTCTTTATCCTTATATGTTTGCAAATAGTACTTTTTTTGCTTTAAAATATTTAAATTATTTTGCCCTTATCTCCTGGTTAAGGTTTTTATGTCTTTAATAAATCTGCGTGCAATATTTGTAGAATTATCAATAATTTAAAAGTTGTTTAAGTGCGGCTAAGCCGAATTATTATCTCCATAGCTGCCATATTTGTTTACACCTGAAACTTAGCAGAATACTGGATTTGTTGCCAATTTAGACAAACAAAGTTTCGCAACAACAAAGGTAACGCCTTCCTTTATTATTGCGAATTAAATCATGCTTAATCCATTCTGAAATTTATTCGAGGAAATAAGTGTTTAAGACGTACTTCGTAAACTTAATATAGATATTTTTAGGTATTTTTGCCTTGTCTCCAGGTGAGAACTGATTAGTTGAATGAGAAATACTGAATCGTCTGTGAAAAACTGTTTCTTTCTTTCTTTTTTGTTTGTTTAATTTCTTCTATACATTGTTTTAGATTTATTAAAGTATTTAGTTAAAACACGTGGCAACGATTAGATAATTATTCAGGTGATATTTTTTTTGTTCATTGTGAGTCATAAATTGAATGAAATATAACGCTGCCAGAGTGTCGTTATGGTAAAAAAATATAGGTAATTTTAAGAAGTGCATTTATTCTAATGTGGCTTATGCGCTGTCGAAGAAGTAGATTTAATTCCATCCAATAATTGTAAGTGAAATGCAAAAAGAAATGCGTATAATTTAATATTCCGTACAAGGAATTAATGTGGTGTTCACATTAGAATTTTAAATAACAGAAATGAATGAAATACTTGGTTAGTTCTATATAAAAATTGAGCAGATGCAGAAGCATTTTAATGTTAAGAAAAGCTGACGCATGCAATGATTTGGAGATTAATGTTGGGTTTTTGATAACAGGCACTGGTTTCTAATGTATCTGTAATGTAGAAATTTCTGGAAGTAGTGCACAGAACATCTATTAAAACTTAGTTTTTTTCTGTAAATTTGAATACGCTTTTGAGTATGAGTATGACCTATATTAAATCATAGAGATATAAGAGTTCCTCATTACGGTCTGAGCAAAAGTATGTGCTTCTTTTATTTACCCCTCAATTTTCTATAAACATAAAATGCATATCGTGGAAGGTTGAAATTTTGTAACAGTAGTAAATATTATTTATAAAATATTACCTTTTAGATGATTATAGGTTTCTCCTTAATGCTAAAGGCCTTTCTTGAAAACAATTTTTGTTTTACCGACTATACTTGTTTAACTGAACGTTTCCTAAGTTCAATCAAAATGACATAGAAATTTGTTGCAATGTTCTTTAATCGCTTAGCCTGAAAGCTTTAAAATTACGCTATAATGTTTTAAGTATTATCTTGTGATTGAGGTAATTATCTAATCACTGATTGCCAGACATCACGAAAACGGGGGTGGCAGAATTGCGAAATTGTTTGACATTCATATAATTTTTCGAAAATATGAGCTCAATTAAATTAAGCATAAAATAATCCAGACATCCAGAATATTCCAACATGGCTACATATTTGTGTTGAAATCAAGTGTTTTGAAGTTTAAAAATTTCTAGAAGCACAATTTATCGGAGAACGTAAATAGCATGGCATACTTGCCCCTCAACACTGTCGCTATATAACCTATCACATTTCAGCACTGGAAAAATGTTCTCATTCTGAGTAATTGCCAGATATAGTTTTTATAATTATTTTCTGAACGATTTTATTATCGGAACTGGTGAGTAATTTACTAAATGTCAGTACTGACATTTACTGGATTAGTAAATGAATTACGTTCACCTTATATGATACGTATATACAATACGATAATTATTAAAAAGTATACGATAACTATTGAATACAGTTACAAAATCATCACCCAGCATAATTTTCTAAAACGAGCGCATACTTCTGATTGCAAAAACGTTCAGTGAAGCAACTATTAATGTTGACTTTTTAAATTTAATTTTTTTAAATCAGTTTTGTAAAGATTGTGAAATCTAACTTTGTGTACGTCCCGCACTAGCGAGGAAAATGTTATACTCCTTGCAAAAGTACAACAGAAATTTATAAACAAAGTTGTCAGGACTGCTTGTTCGGTGCATAGTTTTGGCGAACATCTTCTGACTTCTTCGCTCAAATTGGCGACGTCGTTCGTTGTCTGCTGTTCTTCGGCTTTCAAATTGTACGGCGAGCTCAAATAATCTGTCTAACGTCGTTGGGTTTCTTAGCTCGATGAAATCTTGAACTTGGATCAGTAGCCTAGGAAGTATAATTTGAATAATTTCAGGATCCGGGCGACTTCCATACAAAAGCTTGAAAACTTGAATTTTTCTCAAAATAAAATTTGACAAATCTTCTATTTTTTCCTGATAACGACTAAAACGTTCCGCCTCCAGTCTGGCTCGATCTCGTACTATAGGAAATGCTTTCACCAAGGAATTTTTAAAATTTTCGTACGTGTATGTGGGGCTTCTCGATTCCCCCAAAAGATTCTTTCCAATACACCTGAACCAATTCAGCGCTTGGCCCTTCAAAGCGCTGGTGGCAAGAGTGATTTCCTGAAATTCGTGAACTGGATACAACGGGAAATGGGAGTCTAGCTTTTCCAGGAAATTAATTACGGCTGACTTGCCTTCAAAACTTGCCGCTGGCTTCATGGCTGCCCGCATGGATTGTACGATGTAGCCAAATACTTCTAGGCCAGGAGGTGCTATCTCAGGGTTCTGGGTAGATACTGTAGGTATCTCAGGTTTGTCGTCTTGTCTTTCAGGCCATCCTCTTATTTTTCTTCGGGCCATAGTGTCAGGATTGCTTGTTCGGTGCATAGTCTTGGCGAACATCTTCGTGAACTCCTTAAATCCTGATCTTGAACAGGGAGCTGAATGCAGCTATGTTCTGTGGTAGAATATTGTGATTCAGTGGTAGAAGAACTGCACTTGAAAGGATTTAAAATCTTCTTTTATTAAATCACAATTATGTACAACCACTTCCCAACTTGGGAGGGATACAGAAAATAGAGACCGAACTTGGGTCTAAAAATGAACAATCAAATAAATTTAAACTAAAACTAATTAGAAATTAAACAGTCGTTGCTCACAGAGCTATAACGCGAGGTTGGCCTCTAAACTAAATTGTGCGTAGCAAGATTTAACTAATACTGACGCACTTGGAATTACTTCAATAAGCAATCACGTAAAAGCGCTATGGCTTAGAATTTAAATGCTAGCTAGTCAGGGGAACGTCGAATAGAGTGACCGTGGTCTGAGACTAAAAGCTCTCTCACACTGAGAGGTTCGTAGATCGTAGATCGTTTCGTTTAAGACAAAGCATGACCATTACGGTCTTCACTCTTCATTAAATTTCCGCCCTTGGGCCAATTGTTTGAATGATGATTAAGGTGTAACTGATTTACACCTATCGTCCGTGGACGTGAATACAGCAGCGAAGTTGTTGGGAAAGAGCATTTGAAGATTTTGAAAATCTGCAATTAGTATGATGAGCATATCCGAGATAGCAATATACGATGTTAAATTATAATAGCATTCAGATGACTTGCAATTTTAGCAGTATTTCTTTGTGGTAAACATTGAAGCTACGTTAATTGTGATAGCATTTGAAGGCATTACATATAAGGTACGCATGCATTGCTTTTTGATGTAGAATTTGGCATAATTTGCTTGACACTGAGAGGTTCCTTCCTACCTCTCGCTTAAATATAACTTGGCTCCACTTCAAATTAGCATAAAGCTAAAACGCGCGCTTCTTCTAACGGGAAGTTGGAATGAGAACAGATAGAAAAGTAAAGATTAGAATAAAACTTTGTTAGTTTAACTAAAACCTTACAAAGTATAAAATTTAAATATGTAACACTCGTACAGCAAACACTGACCGAGATGCTTTTGAAATTGAATATCATATTCAGGGGCCGTACACAAATTGAAAAGTAATGTGTTTGCATTTGCATTTAAATAAGAATAAAATATCAGTTAAGGAAAATATTTCTGATGTTATTAACATTTTGACAGATTATGCGAGGAGCATTTCTATGCATATCATCGTGGAAAGTATTGATCAATATAAGTTTTTTCAGTCATGGTATTACTTCAGTATCAGCATATTGCCAACTTGTAATTTTAATTTCATAAATTAAAAATAAAAAACATTTCTAATTTACTGAACTTTTTGTATGAGTTTTAGATTAGAATTCTAAAACAATAAAACTACATGAGAATAATAATAACACATTTCTAGAATTTCAGAAGTTGTGAATAAATTGTGTGAACAATTTTCATCATATTTATTTAATTTATTTATCAAACATCCTTTCAAGATACGTTGGAAATGGCGTTAAAATTGGATGTTTAGAAAAGTTAGTTTTTGTCCGACGGAAGTTAAAATTTTGTACTTTTTTTTATAATGAGTTTAAAAATGTCCTAATTATAGGAATCGGGTGAACGTACAGAATGCGAGATTTCATATTTTATGCAAAATTAATTTTTAAATATTTTAAAATAAGAAAACATAAAAATGAATCCGTGCGTCATTTAAAACATTTTTGTAATGTCTGTGAATATTACATCTATGAACCTGTCTATGAACAATGGTTATGAAAATGAAGGTAAGATTAAAGACTTTTGAACACACAGAGTGTATAAATATAATTTAAATACATGGTCCGATAATTATATATTAATAGCGTATGTAATATGTGTGCCGTGTATGCGATAATTATCATCCGAAGGGTTTTTGTTGTCGGAAATATTTTAATAAAGTAGTACTAGTAAATAAAGACAATAAATAAATTGTTAATGTAGTTAATAATAGTTCGACTTTTGAGGACACAAAGTATATAAATGTAATTTAAATGTATGGTCTGATAATTATATATAAGTGACGTATGTAATATGTGTTATTGACATATGTAAATGTGACGTATGTAATATGTGTATATAAGTTTTTTGTAGTCAGAAAGAGTTTAATAAAGTAATATTAGTAAAAATAAAGGCAGTAAATAAATTGTTAGTGTAATTAATAATAGTTAAATTTTTACTAATAGTTAAAACTGTATTTACATTATACTTTTTGTTTATGTAACTTTTTCATGGCTTCAACTGGTAGTTCTACTTGTGTTCGAATCTTTCCGAACAAATTGGCTGCATAATGTCTTTTCGTGGATTTCCTCATGTGTTAATGAATACCAGCCAGTTTTCATGAGCCTCTTCTATGAAGGAATTTTTTCCCTCAGGCAGATAGCTTATATGTACTTAGCCTTTTCAAATAAATAGATAATCATTTCTTCAACCCGGCAATATCACAGGCGCAAGAAACAACAGTCGAATTAGCCCGTGATATTGACGGTGACAAATGTGATATTCAGATGCGCCGGTTACTGAGCAGCGTGATAATCGGTAACCTGAAAACGAAAATTACTGTATACGCAAACTAAACATAACAGAGAATTACGCTGTGTGAAAATGCACTGAAATTTAATGTCGTTAGTGTGTGTTACTAACGATTTACCAGCACAGAGCATAAAATTTGAATTAAATGTGAGCGTGTGTATTTTCCTCATTAGAAGCATGCATCTATTCAGTAATTATTTTTTTCATAGTACTTCTCCTTCTCTGAATTTAAAAATCTTTTCTTTAAACGTCTAATCCATTGCCTTTCCTTCTAATTAATTTTCATGCTTGTAAACATAAACTTATATTACATTTTCAAATGTCACGTTTCTTTAGAGTTTCCTCAATGGAAATGGATATTTTCATTTTTTAACGTTACTCTGAAATCTTTTGTGAAAACTCTTACGATATGGCCATTCCATTTAAAACTTTTGATGAAAATGTAAGCTGTATAATTTTCCAAGTAACACACAACATCTGTAGTCCTCCAGTTAAATTCTTACTTAAACTGCTGTAGATAAAATGAATTACTTATAATACATCGGATTAAAAGTTGAAGTAATATTTGGTTTTTATTAACTTATATTACTCTGCTATTTTAAACCACATTGGTACAACTTGTAACAAAGTGAATCGTTTTAACGAAATGTTCAAATAAAATGCAAAATAAACTGCTATGATTACAGTTATTTGAAACATTAATAGAATCTTTTTTGAGCTGCATGTTATTGAAGATAGCTTATTGTGAACTTACGTAATTTTCACAGGATATGTTTTGCTATAAATCCTATCTGATATAAATAAGTATTTTATTTATACATATTTAATAATAAATTACTGGCATTTATCAAAGGTATCACAGCCTACCAGCGGCCGAGGCATAAAGTCGCTGAACACTGGTAGTTCGGTCCGAGGTTCGAATTCCCCCCCCTCGAACGGGCTGGCTGCTTTGGCGTTTTTTTTTTTGTTTGTTTGTTTTTGCCTTGTTGTAACGTGTAGATGAGCTAGCTTCCCTTAGGAAGTGCTGCACGAAGGCATTCCTCCCCTTAGGCAGATAGCTCTCGAGAGCTTTGCCGTAAATAAATGCACACAAACCTATCGCAAACAATTAACGTAATTATCAAACGTATCTTAGTTTTTCAACATAAGTAAATTTTTAATCTAAATTCCATGAATTGTCTAGTTAAAAATAGAAAAAGAGCTGATTAACTTAAAATTTGCAAACGTTGCCCTTACTGCTTTTTTAAATTTAACTATATTTTCCTTGCTTTCAGGCTTTAATTTTCAATGCAGATTTGATACGCTAGTAAATTGTGTATAAATGTACAAGTGCAGTTCAAGACAGAATGACACCGATTTTTGAATTCATGCTATGACAACCTGAGATAAGCCAAAAAATTTTATGTGACAGGAATAGAATGTTAGAAAAGTCAAAAGTATCCTTACGTCTTAATCGTGACATTTCTATTTCGAGTAAAAGCAAATGTCAAAGACTCCGTTTGAAGGCAATTCCAGATTCCTTCCCGTTAGTGACATCACATGTCAGAAAGTGTCCCATGTTTTCCTTCTCTTTGCTGTGTTTAATGGCAATATATTTGTCTAAAATTTTCAACATATAGATTTATTTGCATGATATAAAATGTTTTAAAAGAGTCAGCGCGAATAAATATATCTTGATGGGTGGGAAATGGACTCAAATTTCGTAATCAGAAAATGAACAATGTAGACGATTTTGGTAGCCTGAGGAACTATGAAAATATTGTTAAGTTGAGAGCTACGACAGTTTGGAGACTTTTTATGATCTGCAAGGTGAGTACTAAGTATGGTTACTTATTTAATCACTCCGTATAATAGCAGTATTGTATCTAAATGTAGTGAGTCATTGTCTTAGAAATTTTAGTTCTTCAAGCTCAAGAACTGTACAAAGGAATACCAAACTCTCTTTATTATGGTTACCAGAGGTGAAGCTTCTAAATACTGTAGTTAGACACGAGTGTAAACGACCACACTGCAGCTGAAATTAGCTGTTTCATGTACAGTGTCAACTGGTGATGACACAAAAGCATGTAAGGTGTCATGGTAATTTGCCATATATTTCGGTAATGACGTACTTGGGTAAGGATTCTTATCTAAAAATAAAATAAAATTTGAATTTTAAAGACACATTCATTTTTTTCTACTAATACAGTAAGACTACGTATATTTCAAACGTATAATGATATCTTTGAGTCATCTTGCAGTAAACTGTACAAGCATAAAATTTTTACACTTATCTTCTATTCCGCTTAGTCAAATACTCCTTAACCTATTAAATGGTTTCCAAAATAAAACAGTTCCGGAAAGTACGAAAGTGGTTCTGAAAAAATCCAAAATTTGTGACTTACACTACTTTTTGTGATGAAGACAATTAAAAAAAATCCCAAGTTTAAAAGCCGTAGGAAACTCTCAGTTTTATTTACATTTTTTTTTTCATTTCGCTGAATGGAAGATTTAAACCCATACTTTTATATTATTTTATCTCTAATGTTTCAATGCATGTGTACTACCAGAAAATGCAGGAACAAAACTAAAAACACTCAAAAATAACTTAATCCAAACTTCTTCACTGTCAACATACTAATAACGTCTGTTTTATGCGAGAAAATATCTGCTGAACGAGTTTCTATTTACTGGGTTATCTTTTTGTATATCTCAGTGATTGTACTGAGCTTCTTGTCAGTAATTACCTTCACGAAATATCCTCTCATAGACCATATGCAGTGCGCAGACACATGCCTTATCATCCAATGATAAATGTTCTATTTGTTATTTTCCAGCCCTTAAAAATTGCGTAGAGGCTCACTTTTTTTATAACATACACTAAGACTGTAATAGATCTAAGCAAACGGTCGCTATGTCTAGTTAACCAAACACAGACATGAGAAGTGCGTAAGAGACTTTTTATTAGAAATTGAAATTTTTGAACAGACGGCATTTCTAGTGCTTACAAAACCAACCAGCACTTATGGCGTACCTCAAAATGTAAGGTATCCAAACTTAAATAAGTCTTAAAATTGGGCAAGGGCTACAAAGTATTGTTTAGCCCACAAGTTGGTTGAAGCCTACGCCGGCGTGACAAGCACTATTGGCAAGAATAAAGTATCGCCGAAGACAGATTGCTAGCTTGAAGATTGCAGCCGTAGAATATCAACCTGTAGCCTGGCCTTCAGCAAGAGTAACACGCTCTGTCTAAGCAATTTGAAACCTTCGTTTAACTTTCTGTTTCAATTACATACGCGTGAGTTAAACATTAGCATTCTAGCAAGAAACCGGAAAGGGAAATGTGACGGTAAAGCTGCATAATAAAAAAAATGGTTAATTAAAATACCTACATACGTTACAACTGTGTAAGAAAATATGCTTATTGTGAACATGACACTAAATAAAGGAAACCTATGTCGTTAAAATGAGTTAATCAAGTTTCTGAAGTGTTTTAATACATCTGTGGGGTAATGAAGTATTTAAACATCAAAGCTACGTTGTATTCTTAACACATCTGTGTTTCATTAAAGTGTTCTTCACCGTCATATGATATACAGCAAAATTTAGTTGCATGATTTCATAATTATTCCTGAAGAACAATAATAATAGATAATTTTAATTCTAAGAAGTTTGTATGCATTAAAACTCCAAATATACGAAAATTCGTAATTTGAATCGGTTTTCTCTTCTTTCTACGTAAAGAAAGATTTAGTTTATTGTTGATATATTTACATGATTGTAATGATTGTAATTATTTCGGTAATTATCGGTAAGTATTAAGCTGTTGAAATAAGTTAGATGAATGTGAGCAAAGGATAGAATGGTCTCGTCTCTAAAGCAAATACGTAGACTATAAACACTAATGGATAAATAATTATGTGAAGTAATGCCAAAATATTAACTTAGTTACAATTTAATTGAATGAGAATTAGCTATGAGTTTAATTTGTGCAAATAAAGAATACTTTCATTTTTAAAGTTTAATATAACAAAATGAAAGCAAGATTATTTATTTAGTGGATTCAAGACAACTAAAAATTAATTTTGGGATCTTATTTTAATTGAAATGGATAACACGTTTAGATAAATATTAAAAGCAAATTGAAGATAATTTATTTGCTTTGTGTTGTTGAAAAAATGTGTGCTTTTTATTTTGTTTGATGGAAACAGATATCCTTAATTTATCTTTACGCGATCTCTGCTGAAATATCGTAGGGAATAAACGAAAAATAAAATTATTTTTTTGCATTACAGGGAATTAGTTTAAAACGTTATCCGTTTCGCTTTTGCCCTGATATTTGAACTTCAATTCGTATTCCCCAAACTGACTCGGAGATATTGATCATAAGCAAACATAAGAAAATTCACTATCATATAGTAGTTGAAGTTAAAAATTCATTTCCCTTGCTTCAGATTATCGCTCAAAAAGGAAATAAAGCTTGAAAATTTTAGTGAAATTCAACAAAGTAACGACTGAATCGTTCCTCAGACTGCATTTCTCGTGAAAAAAAAATATCAAACGATTTTGCGGTGGGGAAAAAGATAAAAAGAGGTGAATCTTCTAGAGTCACTTATATAGTATTATAAGTGATAAATGCTGAAATGACACAGCGGAAAAGATAATTTTAAAGTTGTTATATTTTCGCAAACAAAGCTTTGATACTAGCACTTTTTTTATTTACGTGTAGATTTATCCCAAAATGGGAGGATTATCAAGATTGCAAGTGAACATTTTGTGCTTACGAATCATTTCACCATGCCTTGTTATATATGAATTTTCCTAGTCTATTTTCTAAGTGGCATCAGCCTGAGTAGAGCGATTCGTGTTTTCGGTGCTGATTTGTATATATTCCTGCTTACAACGTTCTGCCACTTTTTCAATTTTTTTTTGTTACGTGCGACCAGTACGAACACTTGCTACTCATCGGATCTTCTTGTTCAGTGTACCCTTTTCCTATGTCCTTGAGCCAGAAAACATTCATAAAGCATCTTATTGGATAAAAAAGCATTCCAGCAGCGTCGATGAGGTAAAATAAATTATGCTCCTTGCCTTAAATAATATTAATTCCGTGTCAAGAATTCTAAAATTGTTTTCATGTTTGACAACTGTGAATGGAAGTCTAGCGTAAAATATTTTAAATTGGAATCAAATACATTAAGTATATAGTATAATATAACTGATTATAAAGAATTCAGGTTATTTTGGGATTACATTAGGGTCTGTCTTACATTAGGGTAACCGATTTCATACTTTATTGAAAACAAAATGGTTTAAGCACAACCCTCCAACTTTATTTGGATTCAAGTACAGAAAAAATATATTACCTGATACTCAGAAAAAGGACATTTTGACGATGAAAAAAATATAGCTTAATTTGTTAATTTTGAAATGCATTTAAGTTATAAAAATGATAAACAATTTAATTAAACCGTTCACCAAAAAATTTATAAATAATATTAATTCCGTGTCAAGAATTCTAAAATTGTTTTTTAAATTGGAATGATTTAAGTCCAATTTTGTGTCAAAATAACATATATTATCACTTTTTAACTGTTTCGTTGTCATGAAAGGTTTATTATACCTACACGTCGGTAAATTAAATAAAATTGACAAACGTTTCTTATTTATTTTCTGAGACATTCTTTCAGTTGCATTTACCCTAAAAATATCCTTCCTAAGAAAAGACGCAGTATATTTGTATATTTTAAATCCAGATACATTCGATTTTCCAGGCTCTTTTCTAAAAAGTTCTTATTAAAAAGACAGTTTTCGTATAACTATATTTCTTATTTTATTTCTCTTATATCTGCATTCTTTCTTTCAATAAATTCTATCAAAATAATTTGTAAATCTTCAAGATTTGGTGATGTACAATCATTGTTCTAAACTCCTTCGGCTCACCAGGGGCCAAGCGGTAAAGTCGCTGAACAATAGTAATTCCAACCTAGGTTCGATTCTAAAAGAACGGGCTGGATGCATGGGCGTTTTCTTGGTTTCTCTATGTATTATGTGTACACCAGCCAGTTTTACTTAGAAAGTCCTACACGAAGATATCCCTTCCCTTAGGCAAATAGTCTTGCGTGCTTTACCATAAGTAAAAACAAGCCAAACTATCTAAAGTGGAAATAAATTATGGACAGTAATATTCTTCATTCAATATTATATTAAGCTCAGTAGGCTCAGAAGCTCATAGACGATATATTGTAGCGTATTTACAATTGTATAATAAAATGAATGCAAATTGCGTTGATATGTACAAAAGGAATGAAATATTATAAACAAGAAAGTTAATTTTGTAGCCATATAAATACATATTAAGAATTTAACGCAGCTCTATTGCCATTAAGGATTAGATACAACTCTAGAGGCAGCCTGTTAAGTACGATTTTTAAAAGAATTATTTTCAGTTTAAAAGCGATAAAAATTTGTGTTAATATATTTCTTTTTACGTGTTCATTAAGGATGAAACTGGAACTAGCTATACTACTCAGTATAGTTTAGTTAATAATCTTATGTTAAGCGAGTTCAGCAACAAATGTATGAAAAGTCTCTTAAAAAACAGGGGGGGACAGTTTTATAATCTCCCGTTCTAGTGGGCCGATTGACGAAATTTCAATTTGCGTTTTTCATGGCTCCAAAACGCGACTTAGGGGTATATATTAGGCTTATATGTAGCATTGTTCTAACATACGTATTTTGACACAAAATCGGGACTTTTTCTGAAATAACATGCCTATTGTTTTTTATATTTCGTTTCTACTACACAAATCATGCCAGATTGTTAAGTTTTGTAGAAATCGCAGGAGTAGTTTTTAAAAAATTAGCTCTCAAAATTTTAGCTCATCCATGTTAATTGCATTTGTTATATATTTATTAATATGTCTTTTTTATTAAACTTGCTTGATTACTTCTTTCAGAATTCGAAATTTAGGAATAATCCAAATATAATTCGTTCATTTTTTACGATTTATTTTTAAATATTTTTTATAAATTTTAGGAAAAAATTTTTGTATTTTAACCTGTAAAGTTTTTAACATTATCTTAAAGACGATGTATTTCTAAGCATACCTGCAAAAAATTAGAGTTTTTTTATTCAAAATTTCCTAAGATATTAGTGAATTTATATTTTGTTCGCGTTTTGAAATTAGGCGTATTTAGTATAAGCGATAATAACGAAAATGTGGTTTACGCACTTTGTAAAAATTATTTGTAAGAATGAAAGCTGATCTTTTTTCCTCTCGGGTATCAATGAAAAAAGAAAGGAAAGTAAGTGGGTTACTACAAATTAAGAATTCTTCCATTCTTGGCGCAAACTGAAAAAAAATGCACCAAGATAAACTTTTAAATTTCTCCATAAATATCTTACCAAAAATTACCAAATTTAATATCTAGGCATAATTTGAGTCGTAGAATCAAAATAAGAAAAAACAATGGTGTGTTATTTTAGAAAAAGTCCAATTTTGTGTCAAAATAACTATGCTATATATAAATCCAATATATATCCTAAGTCTCGCTTTTGAGACATGAAGAACGCAATTTGAATTTTGTCAATTACCCACAGTAGAACGGGAGATATAGAACTGCCCCCCTTTTTTTTTCACGGTGGTTTTGCATAAGTTTAAAATTACAATTTTACTCGTAATTAATTACGAACTATTTTTTATAAGTGGTTCAGAAACAATCATTTTAAGTTTATACTTCTCTTTTTCCATGTCATGTATTCATTTTGAATGAATGGTATTCTTAATGCATCTTATTAAAATTTGTAACATCTAAACAACCGCCAAGTTGAACTAAATACTTCAGACGTTATAAAAGAATCTCTCCTTGATATTTTGGTTTGTCTAATGGGAGATTTTAGTGAAATCATGTTGACAATCTAAATGCGGGGAAATTTTTATGCAATCCCTGATGGACATGCGATTAATTAGTAATACTATTATTGTAATATTTACATTTTCTGCACTTTTTTAAATACAAATCTGCTTTCAAATTTCAAATGTTTCTATCTAAATCTCTAAGTTCTAATTTGCAGCTCTTAGAATACGTTTGTACGTTCGAAATGTTAACCTAAACTTGTTAATTTTTCCATTTTATGCACATATACTCCTAACAATCCCCAAAATAAATGTTTTGAAGCACTCACGATTGCCATTTTATTTGAATATTATTCATTGTCACGACTTCTTTCATATTCTTCTCATAGTTTTATTCAAGTTATATGTGAAGTTATATTCACGTATTTCTAGTTACCAGTCAATGGGATGAAAGTGATTTAGGTTGATTACTCTAGAAAACATGATAAGAATTCTAATAGCCAAGTGAAGCGTTTACAGGATATTGTAAACGGCCACTATTCTTGATAATAGTTACACTATTAAAAATGCTTGCAAGTTAAGGCCTCTTAGGTGCATGAATACTGAGCGAAAATGGTAGCGGCGGTAATGATTGCGCAATAAACTAAATTACTAGAGTCTGAAAACGTGGGAGGTATAAGCTGTATACAGGAGACAAAAAGAGTAGGTATCAGCATCTCTTTGTTGTTTAAGTCCATTAGGGAAAGTAATCAATCACTAATATCTATGCTTTCAATGACTACTTCTCACATTTTTCTATTACTCATTTCTTCGGCGTCCATAATACCAAATGAAAATCTGTCCTACAGCTCACTGACTTTCAAAATGGAACGTTAAAAGCGATTGGAGTGTTGCCTTTTTCTGTAACAGGTATAATAGCTTTCTTATTCATTTCGCGTTCAAAAAACGCTCAGTAATAAAGGTGTCTGATAATAGCGAATTCCATAACTGCGGAAATAGCTGCGCTTTAACTTAACAGTTAGGAGTGTGGTGAAACTAAAATAATTTCAAGTCTCGTAATTCGCAGTCACCTTAAACAGAGCAATAAACTCACTCTTCGACTCAAAGTGAGAATCTGGGTGGATGCTTTTCATTTAAATAAAATATAATTTTATGTGTATAAAATATAATTTCATTTATGAACATGCAATGTTTAGATATATATCAAAATTCAAGAACTTAACTAATCCAAGCAATTTTGCTTGCGTAATTCAAGAACTATTGTCACCTTGTTTTATCTGCTGCATTTTGTTTTACCAAGTCGAAGTGCATATATTCAGTATACGATCATATATTTTGAGGCACTAATTTTAAATATAATGGCATAAATATAGCACAAAAAATTATTAGTTATAGTTGTGGATATTAATTCAACATTTAGAAGAAGTTATAAGGCCGTCTCCTTTCAGCATGCCTTCGTGATGAGCAATCACGAAGGCATGTTGAAACACACTCGGCTCGTATTCGAGAGGTCCAGGTTCGAGTCCCGCCAAAGGCATTGGTCTTTTATTATGTCTCTTGCTTCAAAATGACCTAAAAACCTTTATAATGGCTCCCGAATTAAAGGGCGGTGGACGATAATTAGTCACCGGCAGGATACTGCGACCAGGTCCCATAATCCCTTTAAAAAGATAAGTATATAAGGTATTTTTTCTCTACTTTACGCATGCCTTCATGGTGTAATTGGAAGCACAATCGACGCATAATCGAGAGCAGCAGGTTTCGAATCCTGGGGAGGGCACTGCACATTTTTCACGTCCCCTTCTTTAAAAGAAACTGAATAAGTCACCGGATTCTCTCCAAGATTCGAGAACGTTGTGGTGACATTATTTTCTACCATGAAGAAAATTCCAAGATGTTTGCATGCGTTGAGCTTATTTTACGCCATGAATTTTTGTTGGTTGGTGAAGTTGCGTAAACAGAGGATGTAAAATGAATAACAATGTATACTGTAGATCTTGCTATATTTTGAAAATATTTTCTGCACTTTACATACGCAGCAAAACATATTAAATTAGATCAGAAGCGAATATTCTGTAACTTTATTTCACAATATAACTCAGTTTTTAGTGTTACACAGTAACTTTTATTTTAAATTTCTAAGCGAGTGCGTAACTATCTTAAATTGTTTCTTAGAAAGAATTTGTTCTGTTTTCTCTGATTTTTGCGATACACATCTTTGCTATAAAAGCAAAAGAAGAGTTACTAAATTATAAAAGAGAACAGTTTTACGTAAAAAATTCTATATGCCTTATTACTTTATCAAAAAAAAAAAAAGAAAAAAAGAAAGAAAGAAAGCGGGTAAAGAAATATTCGATTTTTTTTTTTTTTTTCAAAGAAAGAAAGAAAGCGGGTAAAGAAATATTCGATTTTTTTTTTTTTTTTCAACATCTTAAAGGAAAACGCTCCGAGATATTTATTGTTTTCAGTTTGTGGATTTCTTGTCCTGGAAAAATATTAGAAAGTATTGACATTTGAGTCAAGTATTTGTTGTAAGCTTTGTGAGCAAACATTTCAGTGAAATAAATGCAAAACCATGTCTTGAAAAAAAAAAAATAATACTTTTCTTTATTAAAGAAGCGCAGAAATCTCGGAGTAAAATTCGTTAATACAATGAAACAATATGTTTTTCTTTTTCTTTTTTTTAAACCAGTTGACTCTGCAATTTCAACGCGGCCTTTGGTATAATTTTAAAGTCTATATCTTTAATTTCTAGAAGAATAAATTTTAAACTGATACGCCAACTGTAATTTCTTAGCTTAAAATTGATTCAGATGTTAAACTGAAATCTGCTTTTTAAGATAAAATTTTAATTCCTTTTCAGTTTTATGATGTTTATATCTTTAACTTTCTAATAGCTTTTCTTATATTTTTAATAGTAAACTATTTGAGGTATTCCTCTGTAATCATAAATTATTGTTTCCATTTTCTTCTAACTTCAGTGACTGCAAAAATATAAGACCTTGAGTTCAGAAAAAGCATGCAGGCTTTGGAGAGTTTTGCAAGGATGGTTTTATTTCCTGTGAAGATTTAACTCTACAGTATCTCAAACAAATATCATCTATAATGTGCCCAAGGCCGTGGCCAACGATGCTGCTTATATTTTTTCGTGACGATGAATTCGTGGCTTTGATTGAAATCATTTTTGATTTAGAAGATAGAAACAACATCTTAAGTATTTTGCATTAGCTTTTTCCAGTTGAGACAGGAACCGAAAACCTACAAATGTAATAAAACATAAACTACGTAAGATTTAGATGATCGGTATTATATATATGTTTCATAACTCAGGTTAATGAATCTGCATCACAACTAGTATTGAAGCTCC
>KK114266.1:443347-513410 GCA_000611955.2 Stegodyphus mimosarum
AACATCAAATTACACTGCGTATACTTCGTTGTACACTAATATAAGCGTTTTAGTTTTAAATACCATTTCTGCTTTTATTCATTATTTGGCATGTTATGGTAGGTTTTTTAGGGGATCGGGAACACTTGAAAGATGTGATTGTGGAAATTAATGCTAACTACTTCTTCATTTCGTACAATTTTAGCTTGCGAAAAAATTCTCAGACGTCCCGCAATGAAGTTCCTTAAAACGGAGAACATTTGTATTATTAACAGCAACGAATCTTATTATTAACATCAATTATTAAGAAGAACTTTTATTGTTTTTAACTTGTTGAATGTTTTTGTTTCTGTTCTGAAAGGTACTTTGAAAATTTTAATAGTAAATTGAAGATTTTATGTCACGTATTTAGTATTAGCTCTCGACATGGACACTTTACTTCGTAAGTAATTTTTATCATTATAATAACTAGAATAGATAATCATCCAGTCTAAATAAAGGAGTATAACTCGGTGCGCGGAAAAATGTCACCCGGAAAAAAGGGAAACGGAAAGAAAGCCCCCGGAAAATAAGGAACGGAAAAAAAGGAACTCTAAAATTTCGTCAAATAATGTCGCTAATTAAAGTTGTGGAAACCTGCCAAATTCTAATTTAACGGGCAGGGTTATAGCGGGCTCTCTTGAAGGAGGTTTTCAGGGTAAGACGTTGAGCTAACTGCAGCCGAGCAAGGCCATTACGGTAGCAGGTTTTAATATTCTTATTGCAGCTGTGACTAAATTTCATCTACAACGGTTTGTTATAATACTGCTTTTAACGCCCAGTTATGCGACAATGTTTCACCCCTGAACCACAGCTTAAAGCGAGAACTACATGGGGTATGAGGAGAACAATCACTAATGACCATGACCCGCTGGTCAACCCTCTATTTTTACCATCGGAGAGGCCAGCAGCTAGCTAATCTTCTTTCAATTAGCGTCAGAAGATTACCCTATACCGCAGGTATGGTTGTTATGATAAAACTTTTATCTCCTATCTTGGCGATGTTTCTAAACATCCCTTAATTTTCCCATTGCAAAGGAATGGTGACTTATTTTCCGTTTCTAATTTTCGGTGCCTATCTTTCCGTTCCTTATTTTCCGGGTGACATTTTTTCCTACAACCTATAACTCTGGTAGCGTAACTTGATATAAATACAAAGGAAAAAGAAAACTCTATAGGAATTTTCTAGAATCAAAATTTAATTAAATTCCTGAATATATAAAATTATTGAAATAACAACAGGGTTTTATCTAACAGACATTTAAATTGAAAAAGAAATACAATTTACGAAAAATATAAAACTGTTTTCATTTTTTGCACTTTCAGTTCTTGATGAGTTTTTAATCAAAAGAATAAATGAGGACAAACTAATTTGTAACATGCCAGTATTAAACCTAAAATACAGATCTTAAACCTTTTACCTTTGTTTTCACTTATGCTCTTCGTTACAAACACACAAAAGAAAAATGCTTTTGCATTCAAGTTTTAATTTGCATCGATAAAGAAGATTTAAATGAATCTCGACAAATCACATTAAAGAATTTTAATTAACGCTGCTTGAATGTATTCTTTAATTAAAGAAGTAAATGATTCCCAATTAAGCCAATTAAGATACATCAGCAACCCGAACAACAAAGTATTTCCGTAAAGACTTTGCTTTGTATGATTTCATTAGTGTGATCTAGGTTCATAATATATTTTGTATTGTTCGGAGAAGCAAAAGAAAAGAGAAAAAAATGTCAAAATTGCATCCCGAAATTTGCATGTTTACAGTTCTCTATTGTCTGTAGCTAAATAAAAAAGGAAATCTTCTGTCGTAATATATCAGGACGTCTTTTTCGTTTCAACAGTAATTTTGTAAAGCATGCTTCTAATCTGCTAAATAATTGTTGCATTTCCTTAACAGTTATTTCTTTTGCATTTTTAATGTTGTGTCTGCTTTAATGTCCTGAGCTAATGATATTAGCAAGCTTAATGTGGATTTCAGTATCTTCTTTTTGTTGGGTGCAAAAACGGAAGTAAAAAAAGGAATTTTAAGTTACGTTTGTAAGGATTTGTTTTTCAGTTTGCTAATAGTAACAGTTTTATTTCAGTCACTTTATTTATTCACTGGTTTCTGAGCTGCGCAAATTTTCTTCAAGTGATGCAATAGATGTAAACTGCCTTCGCATGAAAGAGTGAAAAAGGTATTAAGTATAACAATTTACTAATTGATTTATTCTCTATTTCAGGAACTGACGATGTCTTGCAGCTGCTGCTTGGTGGATTAAAATTTGGAGAGTGAGCTGACCTCTTTGATCGGCTCACAGCTGAGTGAGACTTCAAAATATAAAGATGATAATTTCACCCAATTATATACTTTATTTTCTCACTGCCAGATAGAGAAGCTATACTGAATGAAAAAGGTAAGTATGATTTTTGATTCTATAATTAATGTTTCCTAACATATTTGGAAACATATGTAAATCTTTGCTATATTCATTAAGCAATTAAAATTCTACAGCCTTAAAATACTAATATATAATGCAATATAATCATACGCTACATTATTAAAAAAACCGAAAGAGACAAAAGAAAGTAGAAAATGTTTTCAAGGCATTGTAATTTACTTTATTTAAAATTATGGCATGTCTTTGATATAGGTATATCAAGGCCAAAGGACAACAGTCCCTGAATAAATTCTAACACTAAATTTAGCTTTTTTAAGGAACAGGAGAACTGCTCTTTACAGAAAATTCTGGAAATGCCCGCTGTTGACGCCAATGCAGGTTTTTTCTCGTTTTATCAAGCAGTGAGATATACATAGAAGCTCTACGTGAGGGATGACGGTAATAATAGTTTCAGTGATCTCTTGAAGTCTTACAGTGTGCTTCGCATGGCACTCAACAATGAATCTGATATTTTTTACCGTTAGCACTATTTTGTGTTACCTTCCAGTTGATCAAGTCTATATCTCCCACTTCAACTGCTCACTAAATACATTTGCACTTCTCGTTCAAAAATCTAGCAGCTGTCACATGTCTGCTTATGCTCCTCTTATATACAATTATGTCTATCTCATTTTCTAATGATCTCTTTGTTGTTTGTTTTTATGAAATTCTGAAAACCCTCTTTCGGGGCAGTTTTATTTCGACGACCCTATATATCTATATGCACAATGGTCGACGATACAGCAAAAATATGAATTGACGAGTTTACATTTGTTATACTGCCATAATACCATCAGATAGAAAGTTTTATCCTGATCTGTATTTTGTATAACTCGGTATGCGTCTTTAACAATTTTTGGAGCCAACGTCTAGCATATTAGGCTTGCAGGTTCTTTTGATGGTATTACACAGGCACAGTCGAACGCGAAGTGATCAGCATCGCACTGTGTGCACTATCAGCGTTCAACATGTTCCCCGTCTAGTTCAACGTAGTTTTGCCAGCGCTTGACAAACACGTAGATGCCAAACAATAAATATCTTACCGACAGTTGCTATTCTACTTATTGCGCCACAAATCGAATTCCATCATCATCATACAGACTTGTTCTTAGCTTTCATATTCGAGGAAGATACTCTGAAGAAAGGTTTGACCATCAGTCTCACACCCGATGCAGAAACTCTCAGCAAGCGTCGAATTGTCTCCCTTTCATTTCATGCCAAGCATTTTTGCACCTATCTTGCACACTTTTTGCAGCTTCAACTGACGTAATGACTTGATCCAATACTAATCTTCAATTGTACTGTTACTTTCTTGATTGTAATGCACCGGCTTTTTCTGCATGGCGTTTCCGCGACTGTAGTGCTATGCAGACGTGCGCGAAAACAATCTGCCGTATTAGTGATGCTGATCTTGAACTTTTTTGGTCCATTAAACATTTATGTATGGCTCACATACTTATCACTCTACTAATTCTCAACTAACGATAGCTTGTTTCTCTTCTTTTAAATCTTCCTGCTTCATTGCCTATGCTTTTTGTGATGCTAGTAAGACGCCGCCATCCACAATAGCAAAACATATTACGTATCGCAGGCGTAGACGAGGGGTTAAGACCACTGAATACTAGTAGTTCGAACTAGTTTACGTTTGATATCAGACGAACGGCTGGCAGCTTATTTTCGTTTTGTGTTTTTCCGCCATGTGTAACTGAATAAGAGCCAGTTTCCCTTAGAATGTCCTGCACGAAAGCCTCTCTCATCTTCAGCCCTCATAGCTTTGCCGCATTCAGATAACTTAATCTAACCTAGCCTATCGCAGACGTGCTAGCACCATACAGTGGTAATTCAAGGTCACTGCTGTATATAATAGCAACAGTGGCGATGCACGCCCTACATACTAGTACTAAAATGTAACTTTTCCGATTATCCTCTTGCCTGGCTTTAACAGCGCATACAGCAGTTATTGTCCGTAAGAAAGTTCACAGGTGATCGGTTCTTTATTGATTTATTTATTAATCTGTGCAATGTATACGAAAATAAAGTCACTTCTTGAAAATTAAAATGTAAAGAAGTCTCAGTAAAGTACTTTTTTATATGCCTGGATGTAAAAAGGGGGAATACCATTGACAAAGACTTAACTTGATAAAATAGCCCGTAAAATGCCTTTAAAAGCGAAATGGGAATTGAATGGCCAATTTACGTATCTGACAACTAAAATCTTTCACTCAGTTATCTAATTATGTGTCATTAACTTAAATTGTTATTACCGAGATTTTTTTCAGCTGAAATGTATCTCTCCTTTCGTGCATTAAGATGGTATCATCGTTCTTACAACACTTCTTTTTAATAAAACATTGTTTCTATAATAATTTATTTAACTTGAAATTTAATGGTTTAGTTTAAGTTTTAACACTCTTTGGATTTAAATTTGAATATTGCGTTTTGCAATAAAAAACGTATTACCAGCTCCTTTATTTTACACATTATTTTTCAACTATCTTTCAAGTACCTAATTTTAAAACTTGCGATGTTTAAACGTCATTTTCAACTTATCTTCAAGGGCCGGTTAACAAATAAATTAGAATAATTCGAGGTTATTTAATGTGTGACATTTTATAAATGATTATTTTGTTACAGATGGTACGCCGAAAGAATTTTCACACAAGTAATTTATGAATTTTCAAACACTAAAAATGCGCTATTAATATTCTTCAGTAGTTTTATTTTTTTAGAGTCATATAATCAGAGGGAAATTAATTAAAGTGGAACTATTTTTAATTTTTATTTATGCAAATAATATTAAGAGTTTGGTACATGACAGTATGAAGCCTATCAACAGTGGTTATGGGCTAACTGAGCAGTAAAACCGTCATTGTTAATTTTTTCGACAAGTAGAACTGAATCGATTTTAAAAAAAAAAGAAAAAAAAAGACGGCAAATGTAATTTCTACTGAAATGATATAAATAAAGCTAAAATTGTGAAAAATGAAAATTGCAAGTTAACTTATAAGGTATTTCTTCCACCTTCTTCGCGATGCAGTGGTCAGCACACTCGATGTGTAACCGAGAGGTCCGTGCTTCGATTCCCGGCGAAGGCGTTGCTCATTCTTCATACCTCCTGCTTCCGAAATAACCTAATGCCTCTATAAACTGAACAATAAAATCTCTATAATTAACTTTTATCAACAAGCGACTGAACCCGAAAATAGGGACAAATGATGTTACTAAAAGTTACGCTGAGTCAACTGAGACCGAAATCGACGACAGTAATACTTTGGCAAGCTACCCTGAGCCGACTATTGCCAAAAAAATAAATTTGAATATAAAGATAAAACATCCTTCTCTGAAGAAGTTTCATCTATATTGTTAATAAGCAAGGAAATAGGTGAAACATATGTGGGAAAAATTGTATGTATATCTTGTTACAGTTTCTGTTTATTTTAAGGATTCTAGAGGCAAGCGACAGAAGATGCCGGCAAAATCACCAGATCGAATGGTTTGGGCATTATTAACGACCTTACCACTGCTGCTAATGCATACAGCCTTGGCAAGAAAAGTAGAGGTGACAGAAACGCGCTCATTTCCTATCTTGGAGCAGGTAGTTTTTATGTTTTATGACATCGAAGACGCAATCTTTGAAAGTCATCAACTACATAGTCCGTTTTGACACTAATTTTGTAAACTTTTGTGAATAAGATCTCCGTTTTGGAAAGCAAATACGTATTGATAACATGCTGCATGATAATCTGTATATAAATGGCGTTAACTTAATTTATTAACATCTAAAACATTTCCGCAACTGGTATTTTATTCTTAGTTATGTATAAATACAAGTAATTTGTACGTCAGTTTGTGTACGGCCCACGATTAAGGTTCTAGAATACAATTTACAAAAGAAATGTCATAAGAAGTTTTCTACTTATAAGATATTATAAAATTTAAACAAGACCATTTCGTTTTATTTTGGATGCAGGTAGTATATAAAATACATAGCATTAGAAATTTTGCTGTTCGTCTCCTTTAAAGTGTAAAAAAATTATTTTATTTCTTAAACGTATGGCATGAAGTAACATTTGTTGCAAAATGATATTAGGAAACAGAGATATAACAAAATTTAAATGGTTTATCTATGCTATTTTTATTTCTCATCCTCTGATATGAGAGACATATGAGTTAAGCATGCCAAAGAGAGAATAACAGCCTGTCTTTGGTCAAGGCCTTAGGCACCTTGTAGGTAATAAACCGGTTACTATATAACTCCGTTTCAGTTTTGACGGAGACTACCCCGAGAAACGGTTCCATAGGACTATTATCTCTCTCCTTCAGCGAACCACTTCTCGAGAAGACTTTCGGCTCAATAGAATTATCAGTGTCCCCGTGCCATTTACACGTGTTTCTAAGCTTGAATGCTTTCTGTGTGATCCGAACCCAGGCCCAAACCTATGGCAGCCAGACATAGTTCTGTATCATCCTATTGCCATCATGCTGACAAGGCAGCATACATGTATGATACGAGAAATAAATGAAAGGTGTCATATGTCGATGTTGTACCAATATTTTCTCATGTTTCTGATGTTTATTTGTAAGAGTCAAGAGTTTTTGGCTAATTCTTTTTCGTTTATTAAAATGCTAACAGTAAAGATTTATATAAATTCGTTTGTTTGTTTGTTACAGACTCCAATACATATGCCATGTAGGAGCAGGAGAAGAAATAAAATGTAGTAATTGCTTAGCCACTGATACTGATTCCGTTTTCATACTAAAAAAAGGAACTAAATTTAGTTCCTGAAATGCATACATCTAGGTCGTGAACTGCAAGCCCGTTGATGGAAAAATGGAGGAAAATGAAAGGAAGTGTTCAGATACCGTTCAGTGCAAGGACCAAAAGATACTGCTTACAGCCTGAAAGAGGATATTTTATTGAAATGAAAGAGAGCGCGAAATAAATAAATAAAAATGAAAGAAAATTCTATTTAAAGAGTTATGCTGACTGTTTTAAAAAAGGCAGTCTTTACTTTATTGAGCGGCATAATGCTTCTCACTTTTCTTCACGCACTATTTATAATTGAAAAGCTCTTTTTATGACATGAGCACGATACAGCGTAGTTTCTGATATTACGCGGATGTTCCTTAAAAGTACAGAATAAATAGCACATCTCTGTAATAAATTGATTAGTAAGAGAATAAGGCTACTTCGAAAAACCAAAGTTTATGCTTTTTGTAACATTAAGAAAAATGATGCTTCATTTTCTTAACTGTCGAAGAACAATTGTAAAATGTATTAAAGTATTAAGCTTAATTAGTTTAATATAAATTTAACCATTTTCTTGAATAACTGGAAAATACATAATCTGATTACTGCTCAACTGTAAGTGACTACTTCATTTCTTTTTTTTCCTTCAATTAAAAATTTATTACACAGAAATTTTTCATATTTATATGCATATATAAAACTAAATGCAGAACAATGTGAATTGTGCAAAAGTTGAACTTTCGAAATGAGCTTTCGGAAAATCTTTATCGAGTTTGGCAGATGTCTTCAATTTTTCGAAATATTCACAAAGATTTATAGAAAACGGACAAGAGAGAGATGACTGTAAGGAATTCAGCTAGTGATATTTCACTGATTTAGTTTTTAATTAATAATAATTGAAATGAATCTGCATTTAATGCTTTTAAATCGCTTAGTTTCTTACTTAACAAAAGAAAACATTTACGTGAAAAATAAAATATCTTTCGCTTTGCTGAATGACAAAACACTTCTGCTTGGCAGAAAAAAATTCTTTTAATTTGGACATCGGCAACACATTTCTTTTAAATCGCAGAGTTTGTTTATTAAATTCAAAAGACAGATGTACTGCGAGTGCCAACAAATGTTTATGTTGCTGAGTTTTCTGATTAAATCTGAAACTTAAACATCTCACGCTTTGTAAAATGTCAACATAAAGCTTTACCGATGACTGGTGTAACATTACTGAGTTATGGTACGAAAATTACATAAGATGTAAAAACAATTTTTATTTTATTTTACGCTTTGGCGTGAAAATTTAATTTCACACTTTGTTATAAAATTTAAAAGTTCTTGTAAACTTTGTTTTCCTAGTTAAAGTTACTTTAATATTTTAGAGATTTTGTTAGCTTTTGATAATATAATAGCTGTATTTGAAAAATTAAATAATATCTCTGTTTTCATCTGTGAAACCCATTAAGCATAGAAATTACTGATGTATTATTTGAAATTCAGTTTACTACGTTTACACATGGCATGCTATGCTGTTTAATAATGCTACTAGTTAATAATGATAATGCTTAACTATGCTACTAATTATACCGTTTAAATGTATGTCAATTTCTGAAATCATACAAATAACAAAAGTGTTTAAACTAGTGATTTGTTTGAAATGGCCTTTCATATTTTGGCAAATCTTTCGAATTTAGGATAGAACATAAATTTTATGCTTTTTAAAATTTGTATCACAAACAATACAATTACTTACAATTAAACACTACAATACAATTAGCTTCAATACAATTAGTTGACTGCAAATATACGTATTACAGAAGTTAAATATTAAAAGTAAGCAATTTTAATTCCGTTAATATTTTCTAGCTCCATGTATATATAAATGCAAACATTATAAGCATCCAATACAGTAAAATTGTAGTTAAATACTGTTACGAATTTCACATTTATTTGGCTATTTATTTTGAATTGTAATTAGATTTGCTTCATGTTGCCTTAGCAACGCAGACGATTTTTGAAGAGAAAGCTACGTTAAAAAAAATAGCAATAAAAATAAAAGAGCGCGCGCATTTAATGCTTAATAAATAAATATCTCGTAATTACTGTTGCCATCCAGAAAAATCTAGAAAAATCGTGATTGTTCTACTGATAATTAAAAAGCTTATAAAAGCCGAGGTGAAACACCTCATCTCAGTTAGTTGTAGTTGTTGTTGTTGCTGTTATACTTGTAGCTGTAAAAAGCGAACTGCTGTTTGTTTACTTAATGCTGTATTGATTGTAGCGATTTCGCTGTGAGATAGAACTATTTTATCTGTTTTGAACTGAGTTTTTGCTAAACGTTTGAGATATTGTGATATTGTGCGAAGATCTGTGAAGAAATATTTCAGCATTTTAATTTATTTCTTGTGGAAAGAATAAATTTTTGTTAACTTTTTACGACTTGTGCATTCAATATATAACGAACCCGTACGCACGTAACAATTTTTGGTGTCAGAAGTGGGATTTTTGAATGCCATTAACTAGAGCAATGGAAGAACAATTAAGGCAATTCATGGCAGCCTTTGCTGCATTTAAAGAAGAAATTAAAGCTGGCCAAGATTCCGTGAAAGAGGAGATGAAAGCTGGCCAAGATTCCGTGAAAGAGGAGATGAAAGCTGGCCAAGAATCTGTTAAGGAAGAAATGAAGGCTGTTCAAGAAAAGATGGAAGAATCTGTAAAAGATGAAATGAAGGCTGTTCAAGAAAAGATGAAGGAATCTGTAAAAGATGAAATGAAGGCTGTTCAAGAATCTGTAAAAGATGAAATGAAGGCTGTTCAAGAATCTGTAAAAGATGAAATGAAGGCTGTTCAAGAATCTGTTAAAGATGAAATGAATTCTGTTCAAGAAAAGTTGGAGAAATCTGTTAAGGAAGAGATGAGAGCCGTTAAAGCAAGTCAAGTAGAAATGAAAAAGGAAATTACTTGCATAATAGAAAATAAATTTGAGGCTATGGAAGGCAGAATAGACGCGGTTGAAAATAAAGTTTCTTCTGTCAAAGAACAAATAGAAGATAGAGTTTCTGCCGTAGAACAACAAATCGATTACAGAATTTCTGCTGTGAAAGAACAAATTCAAGAAAGAGTTTCTGCTGTGAAAGAACAAATTCAAGAAAGAGTTTCTGCAGTGGAGCAACAAATTGATGACAAAGTTTCCGCAGTTGCCAAAGAAGTTGATACTTTAAAGAAATTCGTAGCGACGGCAGGAAGCAATTCGGATACTTTTAAATTCCTAGCCATGCCTGCGCATCCTTCTCTGAAGCTATCGACATATGATGGGAAGACCTCCTGGCAAGTGTATAAGACACAATTTTCTATAGTTGCGGAAGCAAATGAATGGGATTCCCAAGCTAAGGCCTGTCACCTTGCGGCTTCTCTGAGAGCAGACGCAGCGGATATCCTTCAGACTCTTCCCGAAAACAAAAGGCTAGATTTCGAAGCTCTGTCCGGCGCATTGGAGCTGCGTTTTGGAGAGAAGTGTTTAAAAGATTATAGCAGGCTTCAGTTAAAATCCCGTCAACAGAAGTCTACGGAAACACTCCAGGAGCTCGCCACGGATGTTGAAAGGCTGTCCCACCTCGCCTTTTCGGAGTGCCCGACAGAAACAAGAGAAATCCTGTCCCTGCAATACTTCATCGACGGCATCCGGGATCCTGAAATACAGAAAGCACTGCGAATGGCTGATGTGAAGGACTTAAAAAGTGCTCTGGTGTACGCCATGAAATTTGAGGCAGCACAGCAAGCCACTCGTAGAGACCGCCACCCAATCAGAGCTGCTCACATACAAGAACCAGTGGATCCAATGACTGCTCGCCTAGACGAATTAACCAGAAAGGTGGATGCTTTGACACGGAATACTGGTGACAAGAAATCGTTCGTAAAGTGCTGGAACTGCGGTGCTGAAGGACACATTCGAAGAAACTGCAGAACACCCCAGGGCACGGATGTTAAAACCGCGCCTCTCAAGAAGGAGGGAAACTAATTCGTGGCCATCTCGCGGGGCGGAGGTTGCCAGATAATGAAAAGCCCCAGTTTAAAGCGCTTCAGATTTCTGCAGTGAGTGGCGGCAATAACGGAATTTTCATCATGGGACAAATCAATGGAATTCCTTGTAACATGACGATCGACACGGGAGCCAATGTTACCATCATTCGAAAAGATTTGGCTCAACAACTCGAAGGTAAACTTATCTGGACGCCGCCCTGCGTTACCCTCCAGACTGTGTCCGGGGAGAAGATCGATATAGAGGGGAAATTAAACGTTAACATCACGTTTGGAAGTGCCACTTACCATCACACGGCCTATGTAGCAGAAATTACAGACCCTTGCATACTCGGATTGGACTTTTTAAGGAAACACAATTTTTCCTTGGACTTTAAAAATAACGAACTGCATTCTGCCTCTGAAGACATAACTTTATTCGAAATTAATGATGAAGGAGTGAAATCTATCCACAAAATAATAGCTCAAGACGATATCACAATACCGGCAAGAACAGAAATTTTACTTCCTGGATCCATAGCCGAAAATAGAAATTTCCGCTACGGCGTCATGGAATATCCCAAGAATTGTAATAGCCCTAAAGGAGTATTAATAGCCTCAGCACTCGTCGACCTATCAGGGACCGTTATCCCGGTGAGAGTTGCCAATGTAACTGATAAGGCGAGGGTTATTAAGAAAGGTGAAGTGGTTGCAGAATGTACCCCAGTAACCAGCGTTGAAAGAAAAAGTAACATCTCAAAACCCGTGTCTTCCGACAACATTATATCGGAGTTACTGCAGAATGCGCAATTAAACGATGAAGAAAAGAATGCTGCCGAGCGTGTTATTAAAGATCTTCAAGATGTTTTCTCCCGTTCGTCTTCTGACGTTGGTCGAACCAGTTTGACTCAACATAGAATCGATACTGGTGATCATCCACCAATCAAGCAACATCCAAGACGTCTGCCGATTGCGAAACAGGAAGAGGTACGAGCACTTTTAAAGGACATGCAAGAAAGCAATGTCATCGAGCCTTCAGCAAGTCCCTGGGCATCTCCCATCGTCCTGGTGAGGAAGAAAGACGGATCAACCAGATTTTGCGTTGACTATCGCCGGTTGAACGAGGTTACGAAGAAAGACAGTTACCCTCTTCCTAGAATTGACGATATTCTGGATACTCTTTCTGGAAGCAAGTGGTTCTCGACACTTGATTTAAAGAGTGGATATTGGCAGGTAGAAATACATCCTGATGACCGAGAAAAGACGGCATTTACTACAGGACAAGGACTTTGGCAGTTCAAGGTGATGCCGTTTGGGCTATGTAATGCGCCGGCTACATTCGAACGTCTAATGGAGACTGTTTTAAAAGGTCTTTCATACGAAGCCTGTCTGATATACCTGGATGACATCATCATCGTCGGGAATAGTTTCGAAGAACATTTGGAAAATCTTAGAAAGGTGCTTCAGAAACTGAAAGAAGCCAATCTGAAGTTGAGTCCCGCTAAATGCAAATTATTCAGACAGGAAGTCACTTATCTCGGACATGTCATCTCTGCTGAAGGTGTGCGCACGGATTCTGAAAAAGTGTCAGCAGTTAAAGACTGGAGACGTCCCGAAAATGTCCACCAGCTGAGAAGCTTTCTAGGACTTTGCACCTACTATAGGAGATTCGTGAAGGATTTTTCTTCCATCGCAAGACCCCTTCACAAGCTGACAGAGAGCAAGCAAAAGTTCGTGTGGACAAAAGAATGTGAGAATGCATTTAAGAACCTGAAGGAAGCCTTAACATCTGCTCCAATCCTGACGTATCCTCAGCTCGACAGACCATTTATTCTCGACACGGATGCGAGTAATGAAAGTGTCGGCGCTGTTTTGTCCCAAGAAATAGAGGGCCAAGAACGTGTAGTAGCTTACTGGAGCAAGTGCCTATCTAAACCGGAGAGGAATTACTGTGTCACCAGGAAAGAGTTGCTCGCCATAGTCAAAGCCGTAGAACATTTCCATCATTATCTATACGGCAGAAAATTCCTGCTCCGCACAGATCATGCATCATTGGCCTGGCTTTTAAATTTCAAGAATCCTGAGGGTCAGATAGCTAGGTGGATACAGAGACTCCAGGAATATGACATCATTATCCGTCATCGCAAGGGACAGTCGCACGGAAACGCTGACGCCTTGTCTAGAAGACCTTGCCCAGAAAACTGCCGATATTGTTCCAGGGTCGAAGCTAAATACCAACTGGTTAATCCAGTCGCACGGCAAATTACAGCATCAACATCGGCTGATCCAGACCCATGGAGTGACAAGGAAATCAGGAAAGACCAGCTGGAAGACCGTGATATTAAACCCATAATTGAGTTAATGGAGACCTCAAACAGAAAACCTACCTGGCAGGATATTTCGAGCTATAGTCCCACGACAAAACAATATTGGGCTCTCTGGGACTCACTCCATATTCGAAACGGCGTCTTGTACCGAAAATTCGAATCGGATGATGGAAAAACATTCCGATGGCAGCTGGTACTCCCAAGATCCCGAATCCCGGACGTCCTTAAAGAACTACATAGCAGCCCTGCAGGAGGTCACTTCGGAATAATGAAGACCTTGCAGAGAGTTCGGGAGCGTTTCTACTGGAATAATGCAAAGGATGACGTGCAAAAGTGGTGCCGAACTTGCGATGCCTGTGCAAGTCGGAAAGGACCGAAGAAACGCAGCCGGGGGAAGCTGCAACGTTACAATGTAGGAGCACCTTTTGAACGTATCGCCTTTGACATCTTAGGACCTCTGCCACGAACTGCTGATGGCAACAAATACATCCTCGTTGCCATTGATTACTTCACCAAGTGGCCTGAAGCGTATCCTATTCCTGATCAAGAGGCTGTCACAGTAGCAGAGATGATGATACAGCACTGGATTTCCAGATTCGGAGTGCCTCTTCAGTTACATTCCGATCAGGGAAGGAATTTTACCTCGGCTGTAGTCAAGGAACTCTGCAAGCTACTCGGCATTGACAAAACCCAAACGACGCCTTTACATCCCCAGTCGGACGGTATGGTAGAGAGGTTTAATCGAACCATCCTCAATAACCTCTCATTAGTGGTTTCCAGAAACCAACAGGACTGGGACAAGAAGTTGCCACTATTTTTACTGGCTTACCGCAGTGCTGTCCACGAGACTACCGGCTATTCCCCATCTCAGATGCTCTTCGGTCGTGACCTTCGTCTGCCATGTGATCTTTTGTTTGGTCGCCCTCCGGATGCGCCTTCATCGCCTGAGGAATACATTCAAGACCTCCAGGCCCGGTTTGAAGTGATGCACAACTTTGCACGAGAGCGAGTCAACTTGGCGACGGAGAAGATGAAGACCCGCTACGACACGAGAGCTACTGGACATCGTTTCAACGAAGGAGACAAGGTGTGGTTATGGAATCCGACTCGTCGAAAAGGACTTTCTCCGAAACTACAATCACCTTGGGATGGTCCTTACACAGTCCTAAACAGGCTGAACGACGTCGTGGTTCGGATCCGTAAGTCATCGAACTCTAAACCTAAAGTCGTTCATTACGACAGGTTAGTTCATTACTATGGCCATAGTACGTAGTGTATATAATTGTAAATAGTAATGTACATAGTATAAGACCATGGTCCTATTTGTATTTAGTATTTGATTTGTATTTGTTAAGTAGTAGTATTTGATAAGTATTTGTGTTTAATAGCATTTGTATTTGATAGTATTTGTACTTAGTATTTGAATTGTATTTCGCGTTGGATAGAATTTAATTTGCTGAAAGTCACTTATTTTAATTATTGTTTATTTTGTTATTATAAAGTAATGTTTATTATAGCACTGATGCTTTAGTTGTAAGTTTGGCTTCCTGTCCAGGGATTGTACTGCCCGGGACGTGCAGTCCTTGGGAAGGGGGCAATGTTACGAATTTCACATTTATTTGGCTATTTATTTAGAATTGTAATTAGATTTGCTTCATGTTGCCTTAGCAACGCAGACGATTTTTGAAGAGAAAGCTACGTTAAAAAAAATAGCAATAAAAATAAAAGAGCGCGCGCATTTAATGCTTAATAAATAAATATCTCGTAATTACTGTTGCCATCCAGAAAAATCTAGAAAAATCGTGATTGTTCTACTGATAATTAAAAAGCTTATAAAAGCCGAGGTGAAACACCTCATCTCAGTTAGTTGTAGTTGTTGTTGTTGCTGTTATACTTGTAGCTGTAAAAAGCGAACTGCTGTTTGTTTACTTAATGCTGTATTGATTGTAGCGATTTCGCTGTGAGATAGAACTATTTTATCTGTTTTGAACTCAGTTTTTGCTAAACGTTTGAGATATTGTGATATTGTGCGAAGATCTGTGAAGAAATATTTCAGCATTTTAATTTATTTCTTGTGGAAAGAATAAACGTTTGTTAACTTTTTAACGACTTGTGCATTCAATATATACTGAACCCGTACGCACGTAACAATACAATAGAACTGTAGTCAATTTTCCAAACTAGGTTTCACTTTAACTGCAATTATCCGATAGCTTGCTCTTTCCACGCTAAGTAAAAGTAAGTTTGTTAATTTATTTACATAGTCAAAATTTGCGTTCTTTTAAAGAATAGGAAATGAAAATAAAGGGCATACGCTGAGAAAGATATTAAATGTATCTTGGAAAACGTTCACAAGTCATAAAGACTGTGGAAAAATGATTTACTACTGTGCAGCTTATAAAATAAATGTGTTTTGTTATCCATAAACATCTACAGTAGTGCCGTAATAAGGTCTTCTCCTTTCCTAAAAGTAGATTAACCGAACATCGGCAAGATATGTCCTTTCCTTCTACTCATTAATGCATTGTGTTAACGAAAATGGAAATAATAATAATAAATTTAATATTTATTATTATTATTATTATAAAGGATTAAAGTTCAACGCGTCCAAAAATCAAAGGAAAATAAACAGCACATTTTTTAAAATAAGTTTTTTTTTTAATTTTCTATAAAACAATAAAAAAACAATTTTTTTTTGTTAAATATAATGCAGTAAAAATAAACTGATTTAGCAAATAATGAAACACATGCAAGAATTAATCTTTTGTTTTATTTTATTTGAACTAAATACAGATTGTGCATTTAGAGAGATAAAATATTGTACAATTCATAGTTTATTTCTTTTGAAAAAATCCGATGTGTACACCACATGACTTCATGGTACAGAATATTAAATTATACGCAATTTCTGCTGCATTTCATTTAAACTCATTCCCTCGAATTTCATTAGAGATATATTTCTCATTCAATTAATTCTGTTCTCTGTTCGCAGCAAGACAAAAATACATAAACCCTGAAAATAACTTCATTAAAAATTTAACAATATCGAAAAACATAAAACACCAAATACTGTTAAACAATCAAAAAAACAATTTTTAGAATTAAAAATTACAGTTTCTATGCAGAAATAAGTAATTCGGTCAACAGGCAACAAAGCAGATTCTTCGTTGCACAAAAATTAAAGAAAGTTTAATTTTGGTCACACTCGGCAAACAGACGTTGAAGGTGCAGAAACTGAATTCACTATTCTGTTAAGTTTCAAATGTAAAAAAATATGGCTGCTATGGTAAACAAAAATTAGGCTTACCTGCACTTTAATTTAATTAAAATTACGCAAAGAGGGTTTAGAATTTCTTAAAAACATCTGATGAACTCATGCCACAAAGGTTCAGTCTTCTATAAATCAACAAATACATATTTATTTTTGAGCAAATTTCTTATAATATGGTAGTTTGAAACAGAAATATCAAAGGCAACAAGTTGCTTACTTATAAACCAAACCGTTTTCTTTTTTTAAAATATTTGGCTAAAAGGTATTTAATTTTGGCAGGCCATCACTTTGACTTCGATCGATTTCAAACCATCTTATATTTCTCAGTGTTATTACCATAATTATATGTGTGTTAATTTTAAACAAATTTGAACAAAAGGGACAGTATATTTGAGTAAACTAAGTAAAACATTTACGGTTATTGAAACTTAGGTTTCTTTATCATTTTCCTCATTATTCATTTAACAATATTTTTGCATATGTATTTTCACGCGAAGCAAAAGTACAAAACAACAAACAAACGAGTGTCTGGGGGGATAATCATGGAACATTTTCTCTCTGATGCTCTTATCTTGTCCTTGTGCTAAGTGAGCTTCAAGAAACGAACAAACGTTAACAAATATACGTTACTTAGAGTTTTAGCTTCGATTCTGTTGATTAATCCTAAGAGGTACATGCTAAGAATTGCCCTTTTGTAGTTCTACAATAGGTGTTGCTGGGGTTAAAATTAGTGAGCCATAACTTCGTATTCTATTGTGAGTAGCCTTCCTGCAGTGATGTCAAGATCAGACCTCCGAAACATGAAATTAAAGTAAAAAAAATAATAATTTACCAACTAATTAAAGAAACGTTTAAATGACCTATCATAAAAACTGTAATTTACTTTCGAAATTGCGCTTTTATTTCGAAATGTGTCATTTAAACAGTATTATTTTAGAATATTAACGGGTAAACTTTTCTGTGTCAGATCTTTCTTTTGCACCTCAAATTCAAGACCACTTACAGTAAAGAAATGCATGGAAAAAAGTCTAGCAAACCTTATTTAACTGACTATCTCCTGGCAACCGACCAAATAACTTTACGACAAGCACTTTTTTCCTTCTCATTTATTTTGTTAATTTTGTTCCTTCTTTTTTCTCCTATTTAAAACTTCTCATAACTTTGCAACAGAAACGCAATTTACAAAGAATTTCGATATAGTATATGGATTTCGGAATACAAAGAGCCCCTGCTTAAATCAATAGCTTCAATTCTTTAATGTATTGGAAGTGGAACTCGCAATTCTAGAAACAGAAGAGAACGTGCCTTTAATAAACCGGAATTTAAAGAAGGAAGATTTTACCATCACTGAATGTAAATGAGCTAGAGTAAGGTCTTTTTTTCGCAATAATTTAGCCACTTGCATTTCCATAAATTCCTTTTCATGCAAATGTTGCTCCAAATTATTTGACATATTACACCTATACATTTCGTACATATGCATATATATTTCGACATATACACTGGTTATGATTAATTAAGGAAAATCACAAAAATCACGATTTCTGAAAAAGTTACATGTAGAATTTTATGAAACATATCCACAATATACAACACATAGCAAGGTATCAAATAACATAAACAGAAATTACCAGACAATTATGGTAATGTAGAAATTAGCCCATGTATAAAGTGAACAAATCGAAGGTGTCAGTTTTCTATAGGAAAGGTACCTTCAATATGGAATATGATCGCCTCTAGAAGCAATATAGCACATGCAGAGATGAGTGATGCTTTTAATTATGCGGTCTATCAGTTCCATAGGAAGCGAGAGCCATTGCTCTTGCAAAGCAGTTGTAAGCGCGTCAAGGGTCTGAGGGGACGGATTGAGAGCAGCTAGACGTCTCCCTAAAGCATCCCAAACGTGCCCGATAGGATTCAAGTCCGGGGATCGAGCTGGCCACTCCATGTGTATAATTGTTTCCTGTCGAAGATAATCATATACGATGCGAGCCCTATGTGGTCTTGCGTTGTCGTCCTGTAACAGGAAAGCATCACCTATTGCCACGGCATATGGGCGCATATAAACATCAAGGATGTCATTTCTATAAATCTGAGCATTCACGGTTCCCCTTGGAAAGACAGGGAGGTCTGTGCGTCCACCCAAAGAAATGCAAACCCAAACAAAGACAATGCCTCTTCCGCATGCATCTCTTTCACGGATATTTGACGGATGATAACTGGTTCCAAGTCTTTCTATATCATATAACGCCTATTGTCTCTTTCTAGACTAAACCTGGACTCATCCGTAAAGAAAACAGCCCTCCATTGATCAGGCGTCCAGTGGACATGTTGTCATGCCCACTGCAAACGGTCCCTCCTATGGCGTGACGCGAGTGGCACGCAAATGGTAGTCGCCTCGCACACAGACCACCTTCGTGAAGCTTTCTACGCATAATTGAAGTTGACATTAAACTTCTGGTGGCTGCAGCACGGGAGGATCTAAGAAGAGTTGGAGTAGCGGTTCTATTCCTGCGTGCACATACTGTCAAATATTGGTCATTGGCGCTCGTCGTAGCAGTTGGCCGTCCTTGGCTGAACCTCCTAGATGCCGAATCTGTGTTTGAAATTGCCTCCAAAGTCTATGAACCACAGAAGGACTCACATTTAGCTATCAGGCCGCTTCTGTTTGACTGTTCCTGACTCTAGTCTCCCAATGGCTCTCCATCGTAGTTCTGGAGGCAAATGATGATTGGAGGTCATTGTTAAGAATTGACTATCTCAGATTTCTGATGTCACTATCACAGTGAAATATGTGTGCTTGCTCTCAAACATGGATTTTTATGCTCCTCGCAGTTGACGTATTCCTATCGCAGCGCCACTAATCTGCCTATTGTAGTTTTACTCAGCTATACTCACTTGGCAATGTATTCAAATTTTACACAGCTTGGCTTAATTTTCAGGGAGTTATCGCTATTTTTGTGATTTTTCCTTAATTTATGATAGCCAGTGTACATCTGTGAATAAGAAACTGTTCTATGAATAATAATGTGGAATATCATACATTTGAACAATTATTTTTTCGAAAGGATTGTGCACAATGAGGAAATTACGCAGTTTTATATTATATTGAATTTTATTAATTCTGAATTAAAAAAAAGGAACTATTTCAGTATTACAGAAGTGAACAATAAATATCAAATGCAACGTAATGACAATGATATTACGTTGAGTATATCCTGTACTGGATAACTGATATCCTGATGCAGCCATCATTTACTTTGTTTCGGAATCTAAAAAACTTACCTTTAGTAAGTAATAGACTAATTACCTATTGAAGCTTATTCACGCTCAGAATGTTTGCTCACAGTTTGCTTGATAACGCCTTTAGTCATATCTTTGAGAGTGTATGAATTCAAGCAATGTCACTCAAAAAGTATTGTTACGAAAAATTCGGCGGTTGCGCCTGTATGTAAGCTTTCCGGCATAGCACTAGGGTTGCCATAAAATAGTGTATGGTAGGGTTGCCAGATTGGCGACTTTATCGCCCATTTGGCGACCAAATGGGCGATATCCCATGGTCCAATCGGGAAGCTTCTAGAATAACTTCCTGTCGAGATATTTCTCGAAACGTGTGGAACTTAAAGAAAAGCTATATAAACCCTTGCGTTTCTGAGAGCAGATGTTGAGAAGCGGTGTGATTAAGTGTGATTAGTGGGTGAGAATTGTGAGAATCGCTGCTTACTGTGAGTGCTAAGCTACGCGAGAGTTTTGTGAACGGAAAGCGATCGAGATAGTGCTTTGCCGTGAAGCTACCTTTACAGTATAGCTTGACAGTGTATTGGTGATTGTTCCACGGTGTTTATTATAAGTTTAGTGTTGCCGTGAAGCTACCTTTACAGTTACAGCCTGAAGCTGTGTTGCTGATTGTTTCAGCGTATTTATTGTAGATTTTCGACGCTTTTAAAGGTAATTTTGGAACTGTGCTGTAAATAGTGATTCTTGTAAATAAATTGTGCTTTTTATTGTTCTGCATCGTGTTTTCATCGGATACTCTCAAATCCACGAACCCGTAAAACGCAACAACTGGTGTCAGAAGTGGGATTTGAGAGTGAATGCCAGTCATCCGTCTACAGGAGAAAATGAAGGCGGAGGAAATGAAAGCTTTGATGGACATGTTAGCAGCTCTGAAAGCCGGACAAGAAGAGATGAAACAAGACATGAAAGCCGGACAAGAAAAGATGAACGCCAGATATGAAGAGATGAAACAAGAGATAAAAGCTGGCTATGAAGAGATGATAGCCGAGATGAAGGCCGAGCGCGAAAAGAGGAAAGTCGGCCGAGAAAAGGTACGAGAGCAACTCCAACAGATGAAAGAGGAGCTTGCAGAAGAAACTGGAGCCATAAAAGAAGATGCGGAAATCAAAGTGGCATCTGAAGAGTCAGAGGATGAAGAAACGGAGGAAGTAGCTGGTGGAGTGTTTGAGAAAGATCCAGAAATCATGGATGAAACATCTGACGTGATTAAAGAAAGAGAACGAAAACATAAAGAAATAAAAGACGAGAACGAAGGTTTTGATTCTCACGTGCCTGAAGTAGAGACAGAAGAAAGTGAAAATGCGGCTGTCAAGATCATAGAAACTGATAATGAAGTTACGAAGTCGCAGTTAGCAAGCATTGAACGATCTGATGAGATGTGTTCACATGTTCACATCACATGTTCATGTGATGCTGAGATGGAAGAAGCTGATGTACAACTTACGCGGAGTGCTCCAGCATTGCAAGAAAGTTTACCCATTTCGCAATCCATGTGCGTGTCTTATAGTGCAGATTGTGCAGACAAGGACTTGATTCTAAACCTGGATACTTCTGCTTGTAAAGGATCGGATTCTATTCATGGTCCTGGTGTAAACATCGGAATTCGCTTTCAGGAAATAGAGGTAAATAAGCATGTACCTTCTGCTGTGAGTATCGAGGTGAACTGTACAAACGGTGCGAATAAACTACAGAGTGGTGAACGAACTGTTTCAGATCTTCCTGTGCAAGAAAAATCTGAAATGACTGAATGTTCAGACTGTGATATGAAAAACAGAAATATATCTGAGAACTGGCGTAGAAAAGTATTTGACCCGGGTATAACTTAGTGAAAAGCCTAAGACTAAAATCCATTCTGAACTTTAATAGTATAGTTTAAAATTGTTATGTGTTTAACTTGTGTATATAATTTGTATATAATGTAAATATTTGTTTCTTTAGTAATTAGTGATAGTTATTTTTGTTATGGGTACCGCGTATTTCGTAATGGTTTTATGTTTAATTGCACAGTTGCTTGTACATAGATCTTTGTAATTAGTGTAAATGTTTTTGCTATTTGTAAATACTCTAAATATTTGCAAATTTTGTTATTATTGTAATTTATTTGTTTTGTAGCTTTTTCGATTATTTCTTTTTGGCTCCCAACAAGGGATTGTACTGCCCGGGACGTGCAGTCCTTGGGAGGGGGCAGTGTTACGAAAAATTCGGCGGTTGCGCCTGTATGTAAGCTTTCCGGCATAGCACTAGGGTTGCCATAAAATAGTGTATGGTAGGGTTGCCAGATTGGCGACTTTATCGCCCATTTGGCGACCAAATTGGCGATATCCCATGGTCCAATCGGGAAGCTTCTAGAATAACTTCCTGTCGAGATATTTCTCGAAACGTGTGGAACTTAAAAAATGCTATATAAACCTTTGCGTTTCGGAGAACAGTTAGTTGCGAGTAAGTTGCAATATTGTGAAGTGTTGCGAGCAGTGTGATTAGTTGTGAGAATAGCTGCTACGCGAGAGTTTTGTGAACGGAAAGCGATCGAGATAGTGCTTTGCCGTGAAGCTACCTTTACAGTATAGCTTGACAGTGTATTGGTGATTGTTCCACGGTGTTTATTAGAAGTTTAGTGTTGCCGTGAAGCTACCTGTACAGTTACAGCTTGAAGCTGTGTTGCTGATTGTTTCAGCGTATTTATTGTAGATTTTCGACGCTTTTAAAGGTGATTTTGGAACTGTGCTGTAAATAGTGATTCTTGTAAATAAATTGTGCTTTTTATTGTTCTGCATCGTGTTTTCATCGGATACTCTCAAATCCACGAACCCGTATAACGCAACAGTATGTTGTTGCTTATGTTCACTTGTCTGACGTAGTCAGTCCAAGCCCACGAAATTTGTTGTGGCAACGAGCGCTAGATTACGCCTTTCGTTGGCAAGAGCTTTGAACATCTAGCAGGTGACAGTGCGATTTGGCTCAGTTCTGGCTCCAATTTTGATAGAGATCACTCAGGGGAGACGGGTCCGAGGGTTTCTCATCCATCTTCCCTTCCACTAAATCCCAAATGAGGACTTTCGGCTCTCTGCATGTTTAGAGTGCCCCCATACCACACCGACACTATACACTTACAAACATCTATTCCTTCTCCGGGGTTCGAACCCGGGCCCTTAGGCACAACAGTCAGCGGCCCTAACCACTAGACCGATTGGGAGGCTCAGAAAGTATTATAGGGGTTAACGTTGGTTATTTATTGCACTGTATTTTTAATATTCAGTTTTATATAAGCGATTAAAAATTTGAAGTGGCTGAACATTTATTAGCCGTCACTCATGATCTGTGCTAAATTCGAACACAGCGAAATAAGTTACGCTAACAGTGATGTTGAAAAATAAATAAAAATAAACGTAACCGAAGTTTGACACTTTTATCAGTTATAGAGACCTATGTAATCATATAATATTTTCTCTTAACTTTAAATCTTACAGTGGTTACAACGAAAAGGAATAACTTTAGTTTTTGTACCAACAGCTATATAATACATGTTGTGAGTTCTATCTATTGTTTTACAATTTACACAATGGCATTAATCCAAATATTTATTAACTTAACCAGTCAAATTTAAGGCATCAAAGAATATACCAGATTTATGCAGATTGTACAGTAGGATGAAATCAGTAACGCGGCAATCAATATACTTTATATAATCTCAGCAATGGGAGCTTTCCAGGTTATCTGCGGAAAGGCCAGGATAGATTTAACTTCAGATAACCGATTGAGAGTGAGTCCATGGGCCGTTCCTGAAGTTGCAAGTATAGTTCATGAAATACAGAATTTTGTAACTTTGCTAGAGGTGTCAAAATATCTTCTCTTTACATTTAGTTCTTTTATGAAAATTTTGTCAAATTATGTTTTTTCACACATCATGTGCTTTTTGGTTGCGGTGTATATGCTAGTTCTTTAAATTTAAAATCTCAATGCCCAAAATTACAATAACCATATCAAACTTTACATTTTCTCTTCAAGACATAGTTTTCATCCCAAACCATTTTTCTAATTGTACGTAGCACCTAGTGCACAAGGCACACTAGTCTTTATAAAAAAATCTTTCGTTTTCTTATTACTATCATTCGATTTAGCATATCTGATTCGCCTTCATTCCACGGGATGGTATAATCCTGTTCGTTGTCCTACAGGACAGCTTATGTCATGAGCTGTCTCATCGGGTAGAGTAAGTACATGGAATATAGGGGAAAGTATGGCAGACATACAAGGAGAATTTACGTGTTTAATACTTACGTTCTTTGTTAAAAAATAAATTGAACAAATGTCGAAGCTTACAATTATAACTTTCCAACCTTTCGCTTACAATGGCAAGAACTGCTGTGACTTATTAAGTAATCGTCCAATCATCATAACGTAGGGTGTGACGTCGTTTGTTTGTTTAAGCTGAAGGTGAGCTGATATTATATTAAGGTTATTCAATTATGACAAAGCACAGCAGGGCTACCTGCCTAAAGGGAGGGATGCCTTCGTAAAGGACTTTCTAAGGGAAACTGGCTCATATACACGTTATACATGGGGAAAACCACGAAAACGCCCATGCAGCCAGCCCGTTCGCGGGATTCAAACTTCGGACTGAACTACCAGTGTTCAGCGTCTTTACCGCTCGGCTGCTGGTAGGCCCGGATATTATATTAAACTCACAGCTTCTCGAAGATTCTTGAAATATTTTGACGTGTTACATGGGAAGTATGAAACAGTTAAATATTCTGCTACGTAATGCTTTTTATTCAATACAAAAGGGTGCTGATTAAAAATTCATGCATGTAATCATATATCCAATTTGTGAGAAATGTACACAGTATATTTGGGTGGTTATTAGATGTACGAGAAGTTCCTCTTTTATAATAAATTATGCCTTTTTCCGCAATTCTGCAAGCGTTTACGGTATTTAATTTCGCAAAGTATACCTGTGATAATAAAAGTAGTTAGATCGTACTGACAGAAATGAGCATTCATAATCACATCACATGGAAACAGAATCTCATGTAAATAAGTGTTAAAAATTTGCTGCGGCAATTTCTTGAAAATTATGGAAGTGTTTTACCACCACAGATTCTATTAGTCTCGATCTACATTTTTGTGTCCTTATAAAGTTTCAAATAACGTGATGCCGACACCAAATGTTATCGCCATGTATTATTTTTAAAGAAATAATAGAGCGAATATAAAAAAGTATGGCATCACAACTGAAAGGATGTTGTCACGACATATTATCGCCATGTATTATATTTAATGAAATAAAACTGCGGGTATAAAAATGTATGTAGGGACATTTAACATTCTATAGGGAATTCTAAAGGTATGCTATGTTTTAAAGTTTTATGATTTTTTTTCTGATGTATTTCATATAGCGTTAGGGCGAAGAAAATGATTTTTTACTAAATAAAGTTAAAAAGATAAAATGTTAGTAATAAAAGGCCAAAGAATTCATGTATCATCTTACTAAGAAAACTGTCTGATATGATAAACCGATAAACTGAAAAAAATTATGGCAAAATTTAACACTTATCCAGAATTCTAATCACATGCTGCATTCAAAATATCGTGATTTACTGTTGAATTTTATGTGGCCATAAAAGTTGTGTTTGCAGGAGTGAGTCTAAGAGCAGAGTAGTAATTGTGTACTCAGCGACAGAACTAACCTTGGTTCGAAATTAAAATCTGAATCCTTTCAGTACAGAAATTTTACAATGATTTCTTTTGCTTTCAGCTGAGGTTTTTGTCTGGTGTATGCACAGATGTAAACAACATATCTTTAAAGATGCAGAAATCTCAGAAAATGTTCAAACCCAAAAGAATTTGTCTCCGTTAGACTTCAATAATCATAATTTTAAAAACGGAATTTGTGTCTACCCTTAGTTTAAATAAAAGGAAATATTTAATTTAACCAGTTTATTTTTAAAATTTGGTCATATCATGATAGAATTTTGAGTCCAATTTAAAATCATTCCAAATCTCTCTATTTTTCACAATATACTGAAATACTGATTCCGCTAGAGTTGCTACTTGTATACCATTTCAAGCGAAAGTTTTGTACAGATAATTCTCTTAAAATTCCTGAGTACTTCCTTGCATAAAAGGGGAGATCCAAAAAATGTTTTACTGTTTGTGCGTATATATGGATTACTCTTCAGTGCTACCAAATCTATGCTATTGCTCGGAAACTGGTTAACGATCATTCCGAATACCTATTGCTTTCCCGTTGTCAAACAGACATGCAATAGTGTGACAACATGCAGTAATGTGAGCCAATATTGCTGTCACTTTGATAGAACTGTATTCCAACCAAATTCTTGTCAAAGATTCTGTAGCAATAACTTCCAGGACAAGACTACAGTAAATCAGTCGGTTATCAGAAAATCTTGTGGCATTTTGTAAATAATGAACACAAATAATTGAATACCTTTAGTTTTAAAATGCTCCCATAAAATATAATTTATGCCGCACTATCAGATAGGCTTTGGGTGTCAAGTGCATTCGTCATCTGTCGTTCCCATAGCGAATTAAATCGCTTTTCAGACTTTGATCTATTTGATAAGATGTACGGAATATTTTGTAGAAAATTGTTTCCACTGTTTTGTTTATTTATAGCTTACTGAGCTGGTAAGGATAAATAACATTTCACGTAGCAAAACAAGTATACTATTCATCCTGTTTTGTTCATATAATGAATGATGTAAGATCATTGCATTTTGCGCGTTCATCGAATCTTTACCAATTAATTACTTGTTATATCTTAATCCTGCAAAATGTTTTGTGAATTTTTGAAAATATCTGTTTTATGTGTCAATATTCGTTTATATTTTATTTCGTATTTTTTCCCTTCATTTAATGTTCCCTTTTATGCACATTTTTATTTTTGTTACCAGTTTTGTGACTTATTTAATTGTAATTTAACGTATATTTCACGCGTTTTTGATAATTTGTAATGTTTTGAGCAATAACAAGAGTATAAAGTCTTTATGAATGAATGAGTTGTGGACTTCTGACAGCAAGTAATCCTAAAGAGTGAATTAAATTTCCCTGCCTGGTTTGTTAAGACCGAATCTAGCCTGTATGTTGTTATATCAAGCATGTTTAGAATACCATGATACCTATATTCTGGTACCATATTTAGTTATTTGATTAATTAATATTCTTTACTGTCTAGAACTGCAGTAAAATATGTAAGAAAATATGGCTGCTGCGGTAGACAAAAATTAGGCTTAGCCGCACTTAAACAAGTTTTAAATTGTGGATAATTCTACGACTATTGAATGCAGATTAACTAAAGATAGAAAAATCTTAACCGGAAGATAAGAACAACTTAATAGGATCATTTTTAAATGATTTTTTTACAATGTTGTCATTTTGTTTCGTTAAGTTTCAAGCTTTAAACTTTTATCCAAGCTTAAACTTTCAGCGTATGTTTTATGCAACAAAGACTTCGTAGACTACAGAAACGCTAAACCGAAATAATATCATAAAAATGAAAAACAGACCAAAACAGTCGCTGAAGTGAAAGCACTCATAATTTAAAAAATGTACATAATCTTCTTCTTAAATACTTATTTTATTAAATTCTTAAAATTAATGTTTTATAAACGTGTTAGGAAAACATTAATTCCTACTCTATCTGGAGATTCTGTCTCAGTTTTCATGTTTTTCTCTAACTGTTGTTTCATTATTCACCAAATATAATAACTTGCATCTTTAATGACAACATTTGTTCATAATTCGAAAATTTTCTATTCAAATTTTTTTAATTTTTGATTGAAAGAAATATATTATAGGAAAATAAGCGTGATTAAAACGCAAACAAAGAAGCAACTTTCATTTAAATCATTTCATCATTTCATATTCATCTTTTCATTTAAAAATCTGGTTTTTATTTAGAAAAAATAGGTGTTTAGAAGCAAAAATAAGTTTTTAGAATATATAAAACATATTGCTTTAACTACTTAAAAGTTTGAGAGTCTAATCTTTATAGTTTCTGAAGTAAGCGTCCGTAAAAATGATGAATTTCAAATAAAAAGAAATGTTCCTTTTTCATAAACAACAAGTTCCATTTATATTAATACCATTTGTTTAATTAATAAAGGACATTTTTCATTCAGATGTCTCCTTGGCTACAGAAATGAAGTTCTGTTTTTAAACTCTTTCTAAATTTATTTTCTTGAAGCTGTTCATTTCATATTCTTAGTATGTTTATGCAACGAACCACTATTTGCTGAATTTTTGTTTTATGTTATGTGCATAAAAAGTAACCAAAAATAAAATATTATACATCGGCAAATTTGTTAAAAGTTGATTTAATTTTGCAAACCTTCCAAGCTAGAAAACTTAATTTATTTTACATCAAAGTGGTTTTCATACCAATTATTGCTTTATTGTTTGCCTGAAGGCAACTCAATTTTTATTTATTTTATGATACGTTTAAATATTATGCTTCAGTGATTTTGATGACAATCTAGAATTGGATTTAATATTTCTTTCTGTTCTTGATGATACTTAATCTAATTTTGCTCATGATGCATATTTTAATAAGGACAAGTGAATTGGATTACAAGTGGGGGAAGGAAACTCTATTATACAACGAGCAAAAACTTAATTATGTGTAACAGTTTACTTCAAAATGGATGGATGGATTGCTAAAAGTTATTAGATTGCTATCATTCTCCCAATTTGTATTATTCATAGATAAATTTCCAGTTAACAAAATTGCTTTCATAATACGAGACAAAAGGATAGTTTATGAACAAATTTTGTGACAATAAGGTTTGTTTTGGCATTGACATGAAAATATTCTTCGATTGATAAAGGAATTATAATTCTTCGGCAAAACACGGGAATTGTGTGCTGGCTTATAGAGCTTAAAGACCATCTTTTTACTCAAATCAGTAAATTATGTAAGTAATATAATGTATGTAAAATAAGTATTGTTCATTTTACAGTCTTTGATTAAATGCCACTAAAAATAGCATTTTACTATGTAGAGACATTAAGTTATGACTAATGTCTCTACAGTGGCGCCCGAACAGGGACTCGAACCTCGGACCTCTCAAATACGCGCCGAGTGTGCTGGTCATTATACCACGAATGCGAGCTAAGAAGGCGGAGGAAATTCCATATAACTTAACATAACTTTCTTGATCATAAAAATGGCTGTTTATAAAACAGCAGGCCTATTAACTATAGGATTTAATTTTAAAATTTAAAAGATTAGTGCGATTGAATTTAATGTATTAATCCTTGTATAACCATTCTCTATTATGCTGTACAGTCATTAGGTTTGTGGGTACCGACGGCAGGTAGCGCTTCTGTCTCCATGAATGATTAGCTCATTTGTGAGGGTACATATACTCACTGCATTTTTTGAATTCAAAACATATTTATTACAAATACGACAAGCTTTTCACATATGTATAATTCATGGATAGTATAGGATAGTTATTTTACTGAAGTATAGTCCTCATGACGCGAGGATACTGTTAACGAGGGTCTCTCTACCCGAGAGTTCAAGAGCGTTCTGGCGTGTTGTTCGGTTGGACAAAATCTGCAAACTGAATTAGCTACGCTTTCTTATTCTTTCAGTCGTATTTTACATTCCTTTGGTTCGTTATATACCTGGAAAGATATCAGAAAAACAAGATCATTGGTTCATCAGCCCTCTTGAAATCGAGAGGCTTTGACTATAGACACAGTGCAGAACGCTTAAATTCTCTTAACGCTGGTAGTGAAGTTATGTGTCTTGTACTGTCAAATGGAACCGATTATTGCGTCTGCGATGTCAAACCATGTCATCTGACACATCGTAAAATCTTAGAAGCAGTGACTTGCGGGTACCGCACAAACGATTTTGTCATCTCTATGTGGTCCGCCGCAGGTTTTTTTGAAGCAGGAAACTTGAAAAATATACTATTTCCTCTCCGAGATTCGAACCTTTAATTCTCGAAAACACGCCGAGAGTGCTACCGTTACACCACGAAAGCATGATGGAAGGAGGAATAAGACACCATAGATTAAATATTTACTGTAACCTATTAATTTGTATTTGCTTTACAATGCTATTTACTATCATGTATATTGGTTTTAGTAAAGTGTGACAATGGAATTGTGAGAGTTAAAAATTTTATTTATTTATTTAATTTTACTTTTAGTATGTTTAAACACTTAAATACTTTAATTTAGTTTTAAAACTAACTCTTGCTATCTGTTACAAAATCTGCATGATTATGCGCTTTTAGGGGATGCCCCCTATTTTAACTTATTGGCATTATATAAGTTTGAGATTTTGCATAAATGTATTTAACAAATACAAGATCACTTGCGCCAGAGAAACTCTGTAGAGATATACATTGGGGTTGAAGAAGACTAAACTGAGTGACATACCACATTAGCGGGAAGCCAAATATCTGTTTAAAATAGTACAGTTTCCCGATATAAAATCTGACATCAGGATCGAAATCAGCATTGCAAAATGCAGCAGAATGTGTAGAAACTTTTCTTTCACAATAACGTCGTTGATAAGTGTACCCGATACACTGCAGGAGAATCGTAAAATTTACAAAACTTAAAGACTGTCGATGCCCACGAAGGCTCACTTCCAGACGCTGATGTCATGCAAAGCGTAGTGTGTTTTGAAAGTTTGAAAGTTTTGAAAGCACTACTGAAAGTTTAAACTAGAAGTCTGTGCGTGTAAAAAAACCGAAACGCCGCTGTAAGACAACGATTTCCAAGATGTGCGCTATTGTTAGCGGATTCGAGTTGCGTGCAGCTCGAACCATGTTCCATGAATGTAAAAAAGCTGCCTGGTTAAACCTGATAGTGCTTTTATGCTTGTCTCAAAGATTAAACCATGCATATCAAAGTACATGCGGTATTAACATACCGTTGGGCGCAATATGTTTCGGAACACATTCGGGCGCACTGATCTTGAGAGGCACTTCTTGATTTGCTAAACGTTTTTACACATAAAACGTTTTTTTCTTACAAAACCTCAAAAGCTGCCGATTATTATTAAACTACCACAAGTTATAAGAGTACTTAAGAAGCAATGAAACAATTTTTATAGTCTTAAAAGGAAACTATTTATATTAAACAAAGATTTTGTAACATAACTTTTATAAAGTTGTTGTACAAATTTAATTATAGATTTAAATATAATTAAAACTGGAACATAAATATATAATCTCTCATTCATCTGATTCAAAATGAGATATATGTCCTTCTACTTCTCTGTTATACCACGGAGGACACAAAAAAACAGCATATGTGAGTCAGGTTGTTGTGTGACACTTTTTTCACTCATATTAGCTTAACCTTCTCTTACGAGTATCCAAATAGCATGTTTCACATTTGCGTCTTTCCGGAGGTATCTGTGTATCATCGTAATTTTGAGGTTGTTGTTCTTGGTTGGCGTTTTTTTGTAACTGAAGTGTACTGGTATGTCAATAAATTGCAGACTTCATTAAGCAAGTTGTCCAAGCACAAGTTCATCACATTCATTAGACAGTTGTTTTACGAACAACCTTCTTTTAAGAGTTGTGTACCTATTACCTGCATCTATCCTCAGTAAAAAGATCAATAGCTTGGTCATTATGCAATGATGAAGAAGAAGGACATTTTTGCTTTTTCTTGGAACATAGGACACCGAAACATTACCATCACTACCAAGCCAAAATTACTGGAGTGTTGGTGTCTGGCTTTGTCCAAAATAAAAGTCAAAATTTTTCTCAACGTCGTCTTCTTCGCTTCTCTCTTGTTGTCTCTAATCCCTCTTCACGTTCCTCTACACCATCCTCTGAATCAATATCGCTCGACATCAAAATCTTCATCTTTGTCATCCTCATCGTCTTAATCTAATGCCTTCAATAAACAGTGAATTTCTTCAACGTCTTGATGGTTTCTTAAATCCAACATTTTTTTGACATTTTGAAGCCTGAGTCAAACAAATATTTACGATATTATTACGAAACTGTCTTTGTCAAACTTTGTAATAAGCAATACTTTAAATTATTAAAACATTTTACGATCCATGACATGATAAGGTGAAATGTGCTTGAAAAGCCAGGGCCCAAAATCATACTTAGTTTTGTAGATAATCATAAAATATTTTATTATACGAAACTACTAACCAAAAAATGTGATACAGTATTAAAAAATCACAAAAAACTTACTTCTCTAATTGCAACGTAATCGACCGCAATCAGCCTATTAGATCATTTCATCTGTTAACTGAAAATGAAGAAATATATTCACTGACCTTACGACTGCCAGTGGCACTAGAACAGGGGAAGCTAACTGGATGGAAAAGGAATAACAACGTTTGAAACGGGCAGGGCAAACAAAAGTGCTCAAGGTATGCTAGCAGATCAAATGCACCCGAGGAAGTGTTAAGGTGGAACCGCGAATGGCTCGTATGATACACATGGACACAGGAGAGTTTGGCTCCGTAAAGTACAGTATATATCACTAAGGAAACTTTTCTATAAATTAATCACTTCAGAGAATTCTTAATCATAGTTTTAACACACATATTTTATTTTGAGAATCACTACACCATAGTTTCTATTCTTAATACTTGAAATCCAAAATCTTTATCTGGTAATGGTTTGCTATTTATAAAGGGTAGTAAGCTAATTTAAACAATAAATACATTATGAATGCGTATTCAGTGAATAAAATGATGTTTGCGAGATTGACCTAGTTTCAACGAAGTTTGAAATGCTAATTATGGCCATTTATATTTTGAGCGCAAAGCTAACATCAAACTAGATGGAAAGGTACAGAAATATACCTTCCTGTACCTGACAGGAATATAATACATATCTACAAATTATTATCTTTTGTGTGCACGTTACGTATTTAAACAGAAATCGTTTCCCAAATGTTCCCTTATATAAATGAGGAACATTATATCGGCAGTACATGAAATCGATGAAATACTGCCGAACACTCCCGCTTTGTATTTTATCAATATATTACTTAATAATCTAAAAGAACTGAGCTTCTTAGTAATATTTTTATACATCTAAAGGACAAGGTAGTAAATACAATAAAATATCTGGCTCTTGAAATTGATTTCCATGCAGTGGTATCATTGTAATTTACGTGTACAGGTATTGTAATTTTGTTTATAATCTTGAAATGGCTTCTCATAAACATAAAAGAAAGAAACAAAATGATATTTTGGTGACGTTAAAGAAGCGTCTAGAGCTCCGTTAATAATCCATAAAATTGTATTTATGAAAAATACAGACTGCATTTACTGGAAGCAGTTTAAAGAACTCTTCATAGATAAGAAAGAAGAGTAAAAGAATTATTGAAGCTTTTTTTAACACATTTATGTAATGTCTTTTGTGATTTGTATTTCGACTTCAAGAAGGAATCACTGATAAACACATTTTACTTCAGCTGACTCATTTTAATAATAAATCGTTGCCTCAACTCTAGGATTATTTCCATTTTTTTAAACTTATAAAAATAAACTCCTTTTCACATTAAACTACCTATTAAACACACGCATATTAAACTACGCCATTAATAATCGCTTTTCTGAATCAATCCTTTTAACATATTTGAAATTAAAGTATAAAATGTTGCATAGAAACGAGCAACATATTTCTAGAAAATCATCTTTTCACATTTCATTAAATATTATGAATATGAATGTTTGACACCGTACTACCATGTACACGTTAACACCGTACTTCTTCACACTAAACTATAAAAGCCGTTCTCACACTAACAAGAGAGAAAAAGGCGATAGCGAATGTCCATATGCATCGATATCGAACTTTGCAGCAATAAGTAAAGCCACGATAACACATTAAAATAATGCAAACTAGTTTCTAAACAAAACTAAGGGCAAAAATGGCACACATAAGAATTAAGATCGATCGGCAATTATCAGCGTTTTCGGTGTACCCTGGTTGCACAATCGAGATAGCTGCAGGAAGAGAGCAAATGTAACAGAATTGAAAATCCTTAAATGATTGGCTCGATGCCGGTACGTTATGTAACTTCAATTCGAAAGGCAATAAAAGCAATGCTGTTTGTCCATAGATTTTTTTTGTAAAATAATATTGCTTTGTTTTAAAAACAACGTTTGCCATCGTCTACGAAAGGACATCATTAGTCGAGAAACATGCCCGATAAACTTTGCCAATAAGTTGTCATTACCCAAAGAAAATAAGCTTTGAAAGTATTTCTAGTGGACCACATCGACCTGCAGACGCAAAGCCCTTCACCTCTTTGTTGTGGGAAAAGGATAGAAAGTAAGCCTCTCATCTGTGCATGTGTGTTTGTTGTTTTCCTTATGTATTGGCTTTGTATCAAAGGGAAAAACTTATCCAGTAACATTTCGGGAAAATAACTTCCAGTTCCGAAGCATGTATAAGCGAGAAATAAATAATAGTTCTCATTGAATTGATATTATGCCATGAAGAGAGCTAACTCAATTAATCATTATGAATCCTCTTTGAAATTGCTTTCCAATAAAAATTAACTTTCCCAGTTATCCTGTAAATTTCTCACATTCATACAAATCTGTCAGCGTTATATAATAGTATTACTTCCAATTTAAGTTATCCCAAAGTCTTCACAAACGTGCATCATTACTTTTGTTTCTTTTAATTTATACTTTGCTTTGTGGATGCCGCTTTGATTATAATTTCTTCGTTTTTAGTATTTTCTTCAATTTCAATTCTCCTATCTAAATGGTATATTTTGTTGCATTTTCTTCCTTCGATTCTCTTCTTCAAGAAAAGGGATATTGTGCTAGACGCCCTAAAAAGCATTGCATTTTCCTTCAAAATCTGTGTAAATATTGTAGCATGAGTTTCACGCACACTGTGTTATAATTAAATACTTTATTAGGAGAAAGGAAAAGGACAAGCATACACTCTATAGCGACCATTGAATCCAATAGTAGTTCAAAGCTAGTTCTGGCGGACTGCCAAATTAGAACTATTACACATTATATCACAGCGCTCTGATAGATGATCAAACCGAAGCTATTTAAAAGAAATCACATTAATCCATTGCTTCTCAGGAAATGGAAGGTTAAATATAAAATAACAAAGCGCCTTCTCGGTGATTAATCCGTAATAAGAAATTATGGCTTTCATTGAGATGCAAATATACAATGCATTAATATTACACAGAAATATATTTTAACAGGATACGAATTTTGCGGAGTATTTTTTAGTTTGTTTGTTCCTAACTCGCTTGCGTTTTCTTATTCGTCCGGATAGGATGTTAGGATGCTAGATCTCCTGTTTTCTTTGACTGTGCTGTGAATAAACTGATGTTTTACCTGTCAGGATATACATTTGTTTCATTTGGAAGATCGTCTTAGTTTTGTGTTTTGAGATATATCCTTCTTTTCGGAAGTAATTTTAAAATGCTTACAAAATGTCCTACTTGTCCTTAGGATTAGAATCCTTTGGTAAAAGTATTACATCGCGGCTGATCACGATAGTGTCGTTTTCTGCCTCAAACACATGATAAGCTTTAGTTCCTGCTTTCTGTCGAAGTAGTAAACAAATTAAAATGACAAGCCAACATACCTGTGTGTTGCATAGCATTTCAGCGCTTATGTTCAATCCCCAGGGATCTGTCTCGAATAATATTTTGATAGGTTAATATTCATCTTAACTCTCGTACAGCGCAACTAGAGAACTCAAAATTTTTCACTACTCAATGATCTCTGTTAGATTGTTTTTGATTACTTTCATTTTCGAAAACATTACTTATAAGCGCAAATATTGATCAGCTGAGTACATCTGTGGTTATTTCCATCTGTAATCGAAATGCCATTTCATTTTCTTCAATAAATATGCATATTTTTCAATATAATCGTTTTCAATGCTTGTAATATATCTATCAAAATCATTAATGATTGCTAGTATATATTTTACGCCACCTAGAGTTGCAATTTATATTGGCTCGCAAAGATTAATATGCGTTACAGAGAGAATTTCTTGAAATTTGACTGCATGGAAATTACCTTTCTGCATCCTTTGGTTAAGAAATCGTCCTAACAAGACAATACACTGGAAGCCAATATAAATATTTATAGTTTTAGCTCTAGCTTTTTTATGCATTGATATATTAACTCCAGAATTTCTTGTTAATCATGAATGCTTTCGAGGTGGCTTTATTTCGTCCGCGTTCGCTTTCGTTATAAATCTTCTTGGAAGTACTGAAATTTATAAAACATTCTTAATGATATGATATACAGCACTTTAAAATTTCACTCCCTAGCTATTATCAGTTAGGTTCTGAAATTACAATAAATTTCCTGATAGTTGAGGAACCCAAAGCGCATTTTTGATCGTTATCCGTATTTCTTCATTTCAAAAATTTTGGCTCTTTACCAAGCAAATGCGTTTTCCTTGACCAAATAACTGTATTTCTATTAGAACGTTATTTGCTCGAGAGTGGTGTTGCTATCAAAATTAATGAGTACGTTTGTATCATTACACACGTTAGCGGTGGCTCAGGAATCGATATGCCAATAATCATATGAATTATTCGTACTTGTTAAGACAATGATGATTAGAAATTCGCCGCGCTTTATTAATGTCCCTTTAAATGTTACTACACTGACAAGTTGTTTTCTGTTATCTTGAAGTTTCTATCTGGCATATTTTCTACAATAAGTCTTTACGTGTCCTAATTTTTCGCGAAGGGGAAATGAGTAGATGTCTTATTTTTACCAGATGAAATGCTACCTTTCGAAGAAGAATATGACGATTAAATCTGCTTCTGATTTTATTTCTAAAGCTTTTATGAACGCAGCATAATTTTCAGGTAAGCTAAAAATAAGTGCAACCAATAAAACTTCAGAACCTAGGGCTAATAGCTGATCAACAATTGCTCCCATTTATGTTACATGATAGCTCATTTACTCTTTATTGCTGCACTGCAAATTGCACAGTTTTTCAAGAGTCCATTTTTTGCAGAATTGTCTTGACTTTTCATCGCTGTTTAAATACGTTACCTGTCTCCTTAGTAGTCGCATATTTTCGAAAATGTCGTAACTGATTACATTTAAAAATTCTACAGTTGTTCTAGATTTTCCGTCTTATTGTAATCATTTCTTCTTCTGTTGGAGTACAGATTCTGTTGTAATAACGTCCCATAAATCCTCCTTAATCAGCAAAGCTTGTACCTTGAATTTCCAAGCATTATAATTCCGGCAAATCATATTTCCGATGCAATCTCAACATGCAATTTAAATCGATTACTCATTTAAGCAATGCAAATAAGAAAAAGAAATAAAGGATAAATGATAGTAAAGACTAAATTTTTCAGGCTATGGGCTTATCACGACGACTTACGAGTATGACTTATCATGACGAGTACAGTAAGGCATCAGTCAAGAAATAAATACTGTACAGTAATTATATAATATATATGTAATTATATAATCATATATTTACACAATAAAACTCTTTAAATGCATCCTCTTTTATCCTTCTCTTTAATTGAGCAGATCAGAAATTCATTGCTTTAAAAGAATTCATAGGGTGTAGACCACTTCTGCTATTCTTCGGTGGTTGTTAATAAAATTAACTGGAATTTCTTTTAAACTTTAGTAAGAAAAATTATCTCATGCTGTTATCGATTTCTTTGAATACTTTTTTTAATTCTTACAACTTTAATGATAGTTGAATTTGCAATAACCTTTTTAGGGAAGTTAGTATTCCAAATGACAAGTTTAACTGTTGAAAAATTGTGTTTCTTCTTTTATTAAAAAGCCTTACTTCTTTTAGATGTTGCCTTTTTCAATAAGATTATTATTGTTGAACGCAATTATATCATCTAAGTAGCTGTAGGAGTAAGCAAATTTATTGTAATCATCTATTGTAAAGTTTTCAAAGAAATAATTCTAAAATCTTTTTTGAAGCTTCTACAATACTTTATATATTATTGTATGTATACATTTATTCTGTGTATTTGTCTCTGGGATAAAATCTTAAGGAAGGTAAAGCAGCCCACCAGCGGCCAAGCGGTAAAGTCACTGAACACTGGTAGTTCGGTCCAGGATTCAAATCCCTGCGAACGGTCTGACTGCATAGGTGTTATCGTGGTTTTCATCATGAGTAACATGAATATGAGCCAGTTTCCTTAGAAAGTCCGCTCCGAAAGTATCCCTTCAATTAGGCAGATAACCCTTCTGTGTTTTGCCATAATCAAATAATCTGATCAAATATTAAGTTGAAGTAAGCATGTTTGATTACTTATGAAGTGAAAATATTTTAAATACTAATAAATATGAGGTATGCAGAGGAACTTAATGGGATAATTAAGGCGGATTTATACATTAGAAATTTTAATCTTCATTCTTAACTAGAACAAGCAAAAAACAGCTTAGCATTACCGAAAAATTTACACGGATATAAAGCAGATTTGGGGCTGAATGAAAACAAGAAAATTTTCTTGATCTATGATTTAATTATAAATTTAAGAAACGCGTATTTACGAAACTCAAAGTCATATTATCAAAGTCTAAATCTTTATAAAGCAAAAATTCTCTTTTTATATTTCGTACTTTTATTTGTACCAAAAGAAAGCAATAAATGTCCTCTGAATAGAAGTAAAGTTTCAAAAGTATCAACGCTCCAGTGTTTTTATGTGATTAGTTGTAGACCTATAGTTTATTTTTTCTCAGTCATTCGAAATGAATAAAGTAGATTTTCTGGTTAGGAGATTTTTGACTGCATGATACCTTTCTGTAAAATTCCAAAAAGTTTTAAATTTTTACTAGTGCACGCTACAAAAAAATTTTCTTATTAGTGGTATGTCGTTTTTACGCTAAAACATTAATACGCAACAGCACATATTTACTAAAATATTTTCGCAATATTATAAAAATATAAAAATGCCATGAATTAAATGCATTTTTTATTTAAATCAATCGGATCAAAAACATTATTCTTAAGATTTGCATCTGATTCGTTTAATCAGTTTAGATCGCTAATTAATAAGAAACAGATTAAATAGGAAAACTCTAATTCACTGTATTTCTGTGCAATTGTGATCTTAAGTGTATGATTTTAGTTTGAATAATTAAATCATGAAAAAGACAGTTTGAAATGACATAACCACAATTTTCCCACACAACAAGTAATATTTTGCGTTATCGTTTTGAAAACATAATTTATAATTATGCTGTCAAACTTATTTTTGGAATAAAGTATCTAATGCTGAACGTTGAAAGTACATTTAGATGTATTTAGATGTACAATCCTCTTAAGAAAACTCCGCTAACATTAAATTACTCTTAAATATCAGATTGGAGAAAGGAAGAAGTAATCTTTGGTACCTAACCAGTAATGTATTTATTTATACATAGATCAAGAAATCTCAGTGGAGATAAAAATTAATTCCTACTTCAGTCAAGATTAAAAGCTTAAATGTTGTGCTATTTAAAAGGATAAAACTAGATATTTTAGTTACGTTGTATCCTTTCATCTGTATCTCCATACTTATACTTTACACATATCGTTATATCCAGAATTATATTTAATTCCTCTCACCCGCACCCGACACGAAAACGTGGCCAGTGACCCTGGCTGCCGTACCGAAGAACCCGGATTCGTATCCCGGAGAAGGCATGGATGCAAATCGTCTGTCTCTTCATAGAAGGCAACAGTGGCCCACCTATTAGTTGCTTCCATAGTAAAGTGATCGACGATTCTGACCTTACTAGTGGCTAACGTCTATAATGACTTGTGCCCGCCATTAGAAAAAACAAATTCCTCTCACCTTGTAGGGATTTATATTTATTTTAAATAACCAGTTAAATTTAAGTTTTTGTTGTTTCATATAAGCCTTTATTCCCCTAATTGTCAATGCCAGAATATTTAAATTTTATAGTGCGCGTGAAGGAATGCAAATTCTACTTTAAGGAGAAAAGGTTTAAATACTAAGTTCTATAAAAGAAAATTAGAGTTTTGGCGAACACTGTGCTTTTGTAGCGTCAGCTTCTGCTTGGTATTTATTGCTGGTTAACGTGGCGTAACAGCTGTTACTTTGCTGCCACTAGATTTTCAACGCTCCTTCTAAGGAAACAGGATAGTTTGAGCCCTGTAGCGTAATTCTACTTCTTGTTAATATCTTCAAATTTTTAGTTTAGTTCTGGTATTTGAATTGCCGTCCGAGTGAGGTGTAGTGTGTTAGCGTCAAGTCGACGGATTGTGAATTTTAAAAGAGTTAATAGGGGGTTCTTTTCACCTTCTCCTGTGTGGTTTCTACACGCAACTCAGCTCTTGCACTGCAAGATAGACCAGAGACTCCTATATTCTAAACCATATTACTGGCATGTCAGGTTATACAAGGGTTGAACAGATGATGCAGCCAGCAGATGTTTAAAATTAAAATTCGTTAACAGAAAGAAAAGAGGAAAACGATTAGAATAAATTAACTGTCTGTGACAAAATAGCGAAGAATTTATGAACCATAAATTCGTCATTTTACACAAACTATCTGAAATAACAACCGCTCCCGCTTCCTTGTGAAGGTTTTGAAAGACGCTATATGTGTAGGTAAACATGTACCAGCATCAGTGAGAAATGTGTCAGGTCATGATACGCCATAATCGCATACATGATGTGCAGAAAATTGTCAGATCATCGTTTCCTATCAAAAGACTAGCCTGTTTGCTGCAAATAAAGACTTGTTAGAAATTTGACAACTCTAATGTAGCTCAGTGCAATTCATAATTTTGGTAGTTTACATAACCAGTGAATTAATAAAAGGAGTTGGATGACAATTAGGAAATAGTGCCTAGAAGGTTGAATACACTATAAATATTTGCAACATCAGAAAGGACGAATTGGTATCGAAGTTGGTGAATCTTTCCACGATTTGACTGACATGAGACAGCCCACCGCATGCCTTTCTTTCCGCGTTTAATATTTTATTCTCAAATTAACATTTCCCATCATTGATTTGAAATATACATGGGAATAAATATAATTTTTGTTTCATTGTTAATACGTTATTGACAGTTGTAGTTATTTATATTAGTATAATATTTTCAGGAAAGAAAGAGAGAAAAGATGGTTAAGAAAAGAAACGAAACCATGTTTTACAGGGGAAAACATCCACGCATGTAGAAGGACATTTTAGACCTGTAATAAACACAAAGAAGGAGTGAGACCAACGATCTACTTGCGGCCTTCACCCTTCTGTAATATAAGTGGTCTGCTGATACTATCCAATTATGTCTTGGGAATAGGCTTTGAACTTACACTATGACGATGATTATTAAAGAAATTATACATAGTTGTGTTTTAAAATGGACGTAACATTTAGCGATTATTCAATCAAATGTGCAGAATTTACTTGAATTTCACTTTCTTATACAGCCAAAACGCGAATTTTAACTCATAAGCAAGTTCTTTAGAAGTTAATTCTTTTGAGACAAAATGCCAGTTTCTATTTAATTGCAGATTATTCCTTTAACATGTTTTAATCAAATTATAACTCTGCAGTATTTCGAGATGTCTAAGGAAATAAAATTACTTCCTATCTCTTACGAAGCATTCCTCTGAAGACTTCACATTAACACCAACACTTTCAAATGCACTTCTACATTTCGACAAATCCTGTTATTTTCTTTAAAAAGAGGTTTGCATGAAATCTGGGGACAATCTATCAGCGTTTGGTAATTTTATTAGCGAAAATGTAAATAGTACAAGAAACTCCTTTTCTGTGCGCAAAATGCGTCGCTTTAATTTTGGAACTTAATTCAGAAATGTTAAAAGCAAAGTTGCTAAACATATTAATGCAATATCTTTATGTATTACACATAAGTTCAAATTGTTTTAGTAGACTGGAAACATGTAGTAATGGTCCTTGAAATACTATGATATCTGCTGTTATTTCATTTTTGGTTGATGTAAGCAAGTCACAAAATAAAGTGGTAAATAGATGTATGAATTAAATGAATGAGAATTACGAGATGGGTTTGTTACAGAGTAATGTCATCCTTCAACTTATGCGGCTCAAGATGCTTTAAATTTTCCTTTCCGAAAAAAAATATCTGTAAATGCAGATTGTTTCTAATATACTAGTTAAGTGCTTCAGGAAAATCTGAAGCGCAGTGTAGCATTTCGAGCCTAGCAATTCAGTGAAAATGGCAAATCGTCTCTGAATGATGGTACACTTCGTGAAGTTAATCAAGCAAAAGCATAATCGTGTACCTTTCATTGTTTGATACAGAATTACCTTAATATTGAAGAAGATAGTACTCCCGCAAATGCCGTCTCCGTTTACCTTTCTTTTTCATAGCACATCTTGACAAATTAAACAAAAAGTGTCTGAAATTTGATAATATGATGTAATATGGTGTGTGCGTGTGCGTGTGTGCGTGTGTGCGTGTGTGTGCGTGTGTGCGTGTGTGCGTGTGTGTGTGTGTGTGTGTAAAATATAGCAATATACGGTAGCTGCTTTAAAACAATAATTGGCGACCTCAAAATTAACATTCAAAATTTGGTGCTATCTCCCTCATCATCTGTTCTTCTCGATATCTTTCTATCGTTATATAATGCTACTTGAAAAGGGCAATTAACTAATCATAGATTAGCTGTACTTGTACATCAAACTCGGTATAAATACCGTTGGCGATTAATTACTGATACTTCATTATTCTGCTGCATTCCTTTCCCTAGCTTCCGCCTTGCCAAAAAAACATCTCTATTTTGCTAAGTCCTCTTTTGTTCTTATTCTAAGATGAAATAACGTGGAAAAAATATTGCAATTGCTTATGATCTAGAACTATCTTATCTACTAAGAAATGATTTGATCATGTGCGAAAATAATGAATGGCGATTTATAAAAAAAATCCATTTTTTTTTATCTTAATCGGTATGCCTTAACCATCTGCCATGACCGTTATCGAAATCTGTTGAGAGTTCCAGTGTCCTTCCTCTGCACTTCAAAATTATGATATATTTACATACAGTACATATATGCACATGAGCGATACTAAAAAAAAATGCATGCATCTCTTGTATTTGAATTCGAATTTCTTTCAATAGTAAGCATTTTTAAGTTTGTTAATAAGTTAAGTTTGTTGCCATTTTTAAGTAGGCATTGGTAGGGCATTGTTATACTACAAATACGTTTCGACTATACACATTTCGACACACATACACGTTTCGATAGCATTTGGCTAATTTTCCTATGGGCTAAAAATATTTGAAACAGCATATTATTAGAATTTCCAATAGACAGTATCGCCTTGGATATAACAATGTTTTAATCCGTACAGTTTTGCCACTGTTCACTTTCAAATCGCTAACTTTCTTAAAATTCATTAAAGTTTTACAAAATATGAAATATAATTTTCGATATTAAATATTCGGGCTTCCAAGTGCAAATGTTCGGGTGGAGGACTATGTTATTCAAAATTTGATGGCTCTAGGTACCGTTGTTTTTTCACATTGTGATAAATACATATACGTTCATGCAGACATTCATTATTTAACTTATTTAAATGTAATACAGGGTGATAATTTCTTTTATTGGGTCGCAAGATGCTCTTACCAGTACTACGTGGGAAGCCTGATGCCTATCATTAGGCCTTACACAAGGCTTACTAATTCCACCTTGGCCTGTGGGGGAGTCGAATAACTGAAATCAGGATTACCTGTTTCCACCCACAGGTTACGGGGAAACGCCAGGCTCGTGTTTTGATCCCCCTGTGTCAGGACTGCCAAGGTACAGATCCGAGTCAGTATAGTAAACGTCTGCGGAAGGTTGAGAGCGGGTAGCAGATTTTCAGTAAGCATAAAGTTCTTTCACACATAAGCGTAGAATATGTCAAAAATGTGTTTATAAAAGTATTTTTATATACTGCAATGCGCTTTGATTCACATTCAAATGCTATAACTGTAGAAATGCAATGTTGTCTGAACATCGATTCGTAGAAATTAAGTGATTTAACGCCGATTTTCTTTCTTGGATCTCGCTTCATTTCTGTAAGAGATTTAGTAATTTGCATTACAGAGTGAAATATACATGCATGTGCCGGGGCATGTTCACTTTATTAGAAATTAATCTAACATTGCTTGACAGGTCCATTCATTATGTCATAAAAGTCTCGCGATAAGCATAAAGTTCTTTCACACATAAGCGTAGAATATGGAGCCTGAATGTATGTATTTATTCATTTGTATTTATTTAATGAAATTTCAAGATATTATCTCAGAATAAATTAATTCACTTTTTGAAAATAACGACGTACATAGTAGGATTGTAAAATAAATAAAAATTCATCTTTCATAATGCAATGGAACCGGCCAGTTTGTAAAGTCAAGACGTGAAAAATATGCAGTGTCCTCTGAACCTCACGAACTCTGGACCTCACGATTATTGGGCATGCTTCCTGTTGCACCACGAAATGCAAACGAAGAGAAGCGGAAAAGTACCTCATAAGCTAAAATATAGAATCCGACGAAAAAGGCTAAATACTCGATTTAATAAATTCCCAAACGAAAGGCCAAATTATCAATGATTTCTTTTAGAAAAGAGATTACAAAAGATTTTCGAGAGTAAAACTTAGAACTTTAATTATTGGTAAGAAAGAGTAACAATAAATTGTCAGTTCTTGGGATGGAAAGGCATTTAGAATTAATTGTGTAATTAAATTATAATAATAATTTATTAATTGTATTTATATATTTATATATACATTTGCTAAATTATAAACATTCTTCTATCTTTCAGTCTCTACGTGTTTGCATAAAGACAGAAGTTTCATAAACAAACAAAATCTAAAACTAAAATCAGTCGTGAAAAGAAAAGAATGTCTTCATAGTTTTGACGTTCGCCACACTACTGAGGTTTACTTTTTTTAGGCGTTTAGATAAAATGCCGATATTACGACCTCAGATTTTCAGAAGTGGTTTATCTCTCAAAGTAAAAAAGAGAATCGTTTAAAGTAAAACATTTTATCGCCACAAATATTTATTCCTTCAGCAGTTTTGGTGTACAAGAAATATCATCAGAAAAACTGCAAATTGAAATACTGATATATAAAATGGTAGTAAGACTAAAAACGAATTTGAGGCAACAAATAAAAGAATTTTTTTATGCGGTAGTTATTTTTATCGCAATTTATCTGAAAAATGAATGGAAGTACTTTAGTTAAAGCTGCCTAATTTGTGTATAAAACGTCGTTAGCAACACTGAATGTTTAGCTGCGGAAAATAAAATATAAATGTTCTTTCTGTTTAGGTTAAAGTATGTAACCGCCTTTCTATGTTTTTCTTTTAAATTAGAGTAGTTAAAACATAAGATATACGGCGTGTCCAAAACTTATCGCAACATCTTTATCGTGAAAATGTTTTATGGTGCGAAATGCTAACATAAATATATTCATTATCTCAAATTTTTCTTCAGTCCTTTACAAAGCTTATTTTTTCGCTTTATCAATAGTTCTCTTCTTGGTAAACCTATGTAACTTTCACAACTTAAAGAATATTACCCGATTTATTCTTCACGCTCACGGATCATAATTGCGGACTGAATCTAATGTCACAAATTTCTGGATCTTGCACTTTAGTCTCATTAAGTTTATGAATTTATACTTGCACCCAATGATCCTTCCGTGTTAGGGCCCACGGAGGCCGACTTGGTAGGACTTTGATTTTTCATTCCGGGTTCGAATAATGAAAAACAAATTGGCTACATGGGTAGTTTTATATTCCCCCTATATGCAACATGAATATGAGTCAGTTTTTCTAAAAACTTCCTCATGAAAGCAACCTTTTCCTTAGTGCAACCCGTGGTTTGCCTTATTCAAGTCAATCCCTCATTGTGTCGTATACATCCCTCATTTTATCTCTCATTGTGTCGGTGCCCTATTCTATATGAGAAATCCTATTTGTCTACATTAGTTCTAATTATATCTAAAGTTACCTATAAAAGTACCTAATTTAATACCTAAAGATCAAGCAAATAATAATATTAATTTGAAGAAATTGTTTCTTTGCAAAAGAAGAAAGGGACGGTTTTAAAATCCTGAACAAGAGCTATGCAATTATCTGTTAACAAGGAGAAGAACATAAATCAGAATTCTTTAATTCAGCAAATGTAATGGTATTACACACCAGTTATACATGAAAAAATTTTTCGCACTTAAATGTTTGTTCTGTAAGTCAGTTATAATATAATAAGTAAGTTAATAATATGCGGAAATCCTATATATTCCATATTTACTGAGTGTAAATAATGACATTACGATAACTGGCAGACAAAACAAACGCCATGAGTGTAATTTTGCGGAATTCCTGTTTACGCGAAATTCAAATATGAAATGAAATTAAGCACACAAAATGCGCAATATTTGTATAAAACTAAGCAGAAATTTGAGGAAAAGATTGCGTTCACTTACATAAAACAAGCAAACTTAAATTCTCAAAATATGTATAAATTTTGCGAGAAAAATCCACCTGATAAAAAATATGAAAAATAAAAAAAAAAAAGATCTGAAAGTTTCAGATTTTATACTACCCGAACGGGTGTTTTGGTTTTTTCATTTACTACACACATATACACGTTTCGACAGCATTTGGGCTACTTGTCCTATGGCATAAAAATATTTGAAAACAGCATATTATTAGAATTTCCAATAGACAGTATCACGCGCTGGAGATAACAATGTTTTAATCCGTACAGTTTTGCCACTGTTCACTGTAACTTTCTTAAAATTAATTAAAGTTTCACAAAATATGAAATATAATATTCGGGCTTTTAAGTGCAAATGTTCGGGTGGTGGACTATGTTATTCAAAATTTGATGACTCTAGGTACCGTTGTTTTCTCACAATGTGATAAATACATATACGTTCATGCAGACATTCATTATTTAACTTATTTAAATGTAATACAGATTGATAATATGTGGTGGCAACAATTTGAAAAGTGATTCAAGGCTTTTAGTGATTCGACGTAAAATGCCGTTTCGTAACTAAAAGCCCTTCGGGCTAACGCCACTTTCGGCTTATAAAAATAAAAACCGATTTATTAACTTAGCATAACATATAAAATTCAGACCTTTTGTAATTGTTGAATATAGAAAGCTTAGTAATTAACTGCATTTCAAGGAAACGCTCAGCACTAATGTTCAAAAAATGCAAAATTATGGGCTTTACACTACTGTTCAATAAAATAATGTGTATTTCTTCCTTTTTCACTATCTTAGACTGAACGTCTTCTGGAATGATCTTTTTGTAAAAGTCTTACTGTGTTAATATTCATCCTGGAAGAAGAGTCTTTCATATATAAATATTACCTAGGCATACAATGCGTGTGTATAAGCATAAATATTACAAACATTGTCTTGTATAAGGTACATGAAACTTATAATACTTAGATATGATTGATTGATTGATTCTGGGGCGCAGCCCCCTGTCCACCCAGCTAGAGAATCCAGCCATTAGACAAAGAAAAGGGGGCAAGCCCAAGCCAACAACGAACAAACCCAGCTAACAATGAACATATCCAAAACAAGAACAATAAAAAAACCCATTCACTCAACAAACCCAAAATTAATATAAAATACAAACACAAGGAAAACGAACACAAAATAAAACATATCTCCTCGTAGCTTTTCCTCAAAACCCGTATAAAATATTTCAAATGTCTATTCCCATTATTTCTTTGTTATCATTTACAATCTTCATAATATCCTTTGAGTGTTTCCTTAAAATAGTTTCTAATTTATTAATATCTGTGATGTTTAAATTTCTATATCCTGCTCTCACACTCTGTGTTAATAAGAAATTCTCCAAATAATGTGCTGCATCTCCAACAACATTACACTTTCTGCATTTCTCATTTTCTTGTAAACCAAATCTTTTCAGGTAAAAGGGAAACTTTCCATGACCAGTAACAACTTGAATATATTCAAAGTCATTAATAAATTTTTTATCGTTAATTTTCAATACTTTTAAATAATTTTTTTGCTATCGGATTCCCTCCACTGATTTTGCCATATTTCCATAATGTTTCTCTTCAAAATACCAATTGAGATTTTTCTTGAATCCGGAATTTTGTTATACGGAATCCCTTCACCTGAAGCAGCCTCCTTTGCTAGCATATCCACACGCTCATTCCCCTCTACACCAATGTGGGCTTTTATCCAGTGTATATTTATTCTGTTTTTTATTTGAATTTCACTATAAAAATTTTTTATATCTAGCATAATTTTGTTGTATTCATTAGGATTTTCTAATTTCTGTAACACAGACAGGGCATCTGTATAAATATTTATGTTGTAATTTGTAAATCTCATAGATAGTAACCATAATAATGCTTCTTTAATCGCAATTGTTTCTGCCTGAAAAACAGAATTCATTTTTGATAGTTTTATTCTTTTAGACATTATTTCGGTGCCATAAAAATATACCACAAACGCTCCTCCAACACCTCCTTCATAACCAGAACCATCTGTGAAAACATCAATCATGTCAGTATTACCGTAATTTTTATTATAATTTATACCCCGAACACTTGCCGGATGTAAATACCTGTCTGCACTTAAAAAAAATGCACCACTTTTAACAATAGAGTTTCCAATATGTAGTTCTTCTATTAGATTGTATCTTAATAAAAATTTATTATAAACAAATTGATAGTAGAGGGAAAGAAGGAGAATACCGGCAAGTATACTCAAAACGTCATTAGAAATAGTCCTAAAGGCTCTAGTAATGATAAGCAGCCAGCTTCTCTGCAAGGAATCGAGTTTATTTCTTAGTTTTACCAACTGTAATATAACTGTAATAAATACCAACTGTAATAAATACTTACATATGCTATACATAATACTTAGATATAAACATGATAAGAAGGATCTTCCATATATAAATTACAACATTGTCCCGTATATGTTACATGACACTTACAACACTTAGATATAATATAAATAATACTTAGATAGCATAATACTGAGATATAATATTACTTAGCTATACATAATACTTAGATATAATTATGAGAAGAAGGGTCTTCCATATATAAATATAGATATTAGATGGGCATACAAGGCCTAATCGCAACATCTTAGAGTGAAATGTCTGAATCTTTTGCTTTTACAAGTACGAGAGATAAGATATACTAGTACAGTGTACAATATATTTTGCATTAGATCATCTAATAATATAATAATATCTTACAGTAAATTGTAGTGTATTTTTAATTAGTACTTGTATTTAGTTTTGGTTGCATCTTATATGCATTAGTTCATCAATTGAAGTCTAAAAAAACTATTACCTAAGTTTTCGTATGTCTTCAGTAAGTTTCGGAATACCTGGTATGTCTCGGAGAACTCGAGGATACGGGAGTGCGACTCTATCCATAAATTAACAAAATATATTTAATTATGCATAGTAATAGCCGCTTGTGATGATTAAATGAATAACGCATATATTGGTCGTCATACTATGTTTCCACTTTTTGTTTAGGGGAAGCCACGATCGTTATATTACTGCAATGAATTCTGCTCTATATTTACTCAAAGAATATATAATAAAAATAAAAGCTTATAAAATTAATAAAAATAGGCAAAAAAGCATTAAGTTGGTGTAAACTTTGAAAAAGAGAAACTTCTTTTATCATGAAGAAAGGCATGTATGTGATTCTCTTCGAGTCGATAGAATAATTTTAAAATTTACTCCAGTCTAAGTTGCTTCTTTAATTAATTTAAAATTTTATATTAGTTTGTTTCTTTTGCGGTTGCTGAGATTACGTCTCAGTGTCTTCATGTTTGACATTTAGAATTTATTTTACTACAATAATATTTCATTATCTTTACAGTCTGATAAGGGAGCGAAAAGGTAACTCAATTTTAGGATTGCATATGATTTAAAATATGGCATTATGGAGAAAGCAAACGAAATTTTAGTGTGATAAAACTATTCGTGTTATGCAAACTTAAATTGATCCAACAAAAAATCTTTTATTTCCCATTTTTCTGGAATCTTAGGCAGTATCGAAATATATGTGTTTTCAGGCAAAATAGTATATATTACAGATTTCGTCACGTGTCATGAAAACGTCGAGTCGCTTTACTGCTTTTCTTTTATTTTTGAAAACTCAGAAACTTAAAACGGTATTAAACCACTTATTTACTATTCAATGCAGATTGCATTCAACATAATAAGAAATCGAACAGCAATTCCAACATTTATCAATTATTTATGTACAGCAATTTTTTTAATATTTTCAAATACATTTATGCATGGAATAAAGTTATTATTTACATAGTAGTAAAGTTAAGTAACATAGTGTAGATAAACAATTTATGTAGAATATTTTATATTAAATCAAGTTATGATTAGAAACTTAAGTTTCTTTTTCCCAGAAATTTAAACTGCATTTTCAGAAATTAATTTTATACATTTATACAGATCGATATTATGATATACAAGCAATATCTCATAACTTAATGAATTTAATACTTAACGCCTTAAGTTTTTGAAACCGTTAACTTATAAGGTATTTCTCCTTCTTCGCTCGCCTTCGTGGTGCAGCGGTCAGCACGCTCGGCGCGTAATCGAGAGGTCCGTGGTTTGAGTCCCGGCGAAGGCGTTGCTCATTTTTCATCTCTCTTGCTTTAAAAAGAAGTATCTAATGTCTCTACAAACTAATCGCAATGTTTCCTAAATTAAATTGCACCTTTACAAATAAAATTTTGCGTTTATTCTAGAGAAACGAACTATTCGTCAAACACTTTACTGAGCGCATATCTGTAAAATTAAATATATTTTTCTGCCTTTTTTCTCCATAAAAAGGAAAAATTTAAATTGCAGTTTAGAACTCATACGTATAAAGAATCAACAAGTAGTAATTTAGAAATTGAAGCTCATTATCAATATTTAAAAAGCTAATAGACTGAATGACCAAATATTTCAAAATTCTCAATTTCATTTGCATTTTTTAATGCTTTGTTTAGTTACATATTCTGGTAAGACGCTACTACTTACAGCTGAAACAGAATTTGCAATAAATGGAATATACTCAAATTGCATTTCATTTGAAAATTAAAATGATTTCAAATGTAGTAATCGCATACTTTCAACTATTAATTGTGTTTGTTATGAGTGATTAATATTGGATATTGTAAGAATAAATTCTGACACTAAGCAATGCTGCCTTGCTTGTAAAAAAAATTTTGAAATCTTTCTGAATATATAAAGGCCTTTCCTAAGAAATCAAATGTGAGTTTTAGCTGTTTGTAAGATTTTTAAACTTTCGACAAACACATAACTCATCTTAGAGTACATTCAAACTTGTTTTTGTGCGCTCTTTTTAGTCCAAAGGGATTTAGTCCCGAAGGACTATTACTTTCGTTTTGCGATTTTGCATCGATTCACTCTGAATGCCCGTTTCACTTTTCAAAATGTTGCCACTAAATGTTGTCGCTCTGCATTAAATTTTAAAAAATGAAAAATCTGCATAAATGTATGCATGTTTCTCGCATTGTGATAAAACCTAGAGCCATCCAATTTTGAATGACGTAATCCTACTGCGAATATGGGCATCTGGAAGCCCTAATTTTGAATTTGAAATTTGCTTTATTATCGATTTTATGTTTTGTAACATTTCAACGAATTTCTGATTAACAAACTAAATGATTTCAAAGCGAGCAATGGCAACACTGTACGGAAAAAGAAAAACATTTTTATCTCCAGCGCACGAGACTTACGGAAATTCTAAAGATATGTTCATTTTAAAATGATTTTGCGATATTGATTTTGAACTGAATTTTATGGTTTGAGTACGTAGTACATGATATTTAATAAAATTACATGAAATTCAATCAGATTTTTTAAATCGGAAAAATTTAAAAATTTATAAAAAAGAAAATCTGAAATGTTTAAGATTTTAAATTACGTCCAACGGGACTTTTTTTAACATTTTGTGTGTTACCTTTATTTATTAAATATCACGTTCTTCGCACTTAAACTATAAAATTCAGTTAAAAAACAATATCTCAAAATAATTTTAAACCGATCATATATTTAGAATTTTCTATACACAGTCTCACACGTTGGAGAAAAAATTTTTTTTTTCTGTACAACGTTGCCATTGCTCGATTTCGGTAATAAAACAAATTCCAAATTTAAAATTTGGGCTTCCTGATGCCCATATTCGCAGCAGGATTACGTCATTCGAAATTTGATGGCTCTAGGCACCGCCCTTTTATCACAGTGCGAGAAACATACATACATTATGCACATTCTTAATTAGTTAATTTCTTTAAATATAATACAGGGCTGCAACATTTGAAGGCAACAGTTTGAGAAGTGAACCGACATTTAACATCTTCGACGCGAAATCTCAAAACGAAAACAATAGTCCTTCAGGAACAAAACCACTTTGGACTAATAAATAATCAATAAAAAAGGAGCTTAAATCTTGTATATCTGGCTACCGAGACATACACGAGCAGTCTAGCAAAACAGCAGTCGTCGCCCAAACTGATCACCGACTACATGGTAACTGAAAAAAGTCAATTCCAAGAGATTCTGACGCTATGTTTTATAGTTACTCGTGAAGTTTTGTGCGATTTTTTTCCGTATCCACCGCACAAAAACAGGTTTGAGTACACTTATTTTCTGCATGCAAAATTCTCAAATTAACAACTGAAAACTTTGAAAGTACATTCGATTTAATACCGGATTAATTTAATGGGAAAATTATTTTAATTTAATAGCAAGTTTATTTACAAATAAGTGTTTAACTTATAAAGCTCTAGTTAATTTTCGTTACCTTGGCTAAGAGAACGTTAGTGAAGTGTCTAGCGACCATTTACTGATTTTCTTACAACTATGAAATAGAAGCCAAAGAAGGATTAAAACACCCTTTTATTCACTCAAACAAATACTATAGACGGCTTCTCTAGGGCTTACAGGAAAGCTTACACTTAATCTACAAAATAAAGAACTAAACTAATTCTAACTAGCTGAACTTTAACGAAGCTCTACAAAATTAACTTACTGAGTTGGCCCGTAATTAAACCTACCTGGCGAATACTTATAGGCACGTAAGACTACGGCCAAACGTAGTAAGATAGTTAAGATACAATAACACGCCGAACAAATATTAATTTAGAAGTCAAACAACAAAAATCAGCGTTATATTTTTAAATTTTCACAGGACTAGTTTCGATGGTTTTACCGAATCTTTATCCTCAGCTGCAAAAGTATGCTTAATTAACATGAGGCATATGTTAGAAAAAAGAAAACACAGAAGTCTTCTGTTGCCCAACATTGTTGGTCCGAAAATCACACTTTCAATTTTTCTGCTGCCAAAATTATTCAAAAAACATCTTCCATTGGTGAACTGGATTTTCTAGAGGCATTTCACATTCAAAAATATCTTTCTGTTATAGTTAACGACCCTAATTTCAATCCATCTTTGCCTTCAGCGTTTAAAGAAATTATGTTTTAGTTCTGGTTTCATCAACAGATGGCTCCAGTAACTTGTCTCCTGTCCAGGCTTTATCTTATCTTACCTTATCTAATCATTATATCTTGTCTCGTTCATTTGCGCTTTTGCAGCTGAGGATGATGGTTCGGTAAAACCATTGAAACTAGTCCTGTGAAAATTTGAAAATATACCGCTGATTTTTGTTATTTGACTGCTAAATTAATAGTAGTAAGATAGGTTTAAAGCAGCGACGTGGCTCGACGGCAGCATACGCTTTACTAAGAACTTTTCAGTTCTTCTAAAGAAGTGACTAAACTTCCCATTAAGTAATGGTCCTACATCATTTACATAAAACGCGATAATAAAATCTCATTCTGATAGGAAGTTGTAGGTGGAAAACAAGAAATTAAAGGAAAGGGCTTCAAAATTTAAAATAACTCTTAGAAAATTAAATTAATCCCTACAAACTTATAAAGAATACCCGCAAATATGCATAGAGACACTTCTGCTCTGTTGCATTTCAATTGCAGTTGTTTTTGTTTTGATGAAAGGCATGTATGCATATTGATAGATACTCTTATTGATATGCCAAATACCAATTCTTAAATTAAATAAAATTTTGAGAAAGTTCATATCCCACGCAAAATTAAATAAATTAATTAAATAAAGAAGTTGCATTTAAATTGAATTTAAATAACAATAAATGCGAATAAGAATTATCCTAACAGTTTTTATGTATTAATTATCTTCAAATTTTATTACGCAATTTAGAAATTTGCCAAAAAATTATTTGATTTAAAAGTATGTTAAATGTCTGTCTATTTTTTTTATTTTCATTTATATTATAAGAACTCATATTATATTCAGTAACTCCACAGTTTAGCTACTAACATCCATAGGGTTCTGGAATACATTAAATTGGACAAGACTGCCCGACGAAAATTCATGTAAAGAATTTTATTTCGCTCATATTTAATTCACGTTTTCGTATTTATTCATTCTCATATTGAATAAGGTAATGATTTATAATTACGGCAAGCAACTATTACAGGATTTCATTATGCAAAAAAATTTTAAGTATTGGACTTTTTAATAGTTTATTTTTATGAATTATCGGTTTTCATAACCCATGTCTGAACAGAAAATTACGTTTCGAATAGCAAATTGAAGTGATATCGGAGATTTTTTTATACTTGACTCTCCCTTTTCAATTTGCTCTTCCAGCTGAGAAAGAAATATATTGATTTCTTGTCAAACGACCGTCAGCCATTTTCAAAATCATATTCAGTTAGAACCAGCTTAGTATTCGTGCTGGCCGTATCAGTCTAATTACAATTTGAAGAGTCTAATTGTATGACACAGCAGAGTTTCTACTATCTGGGTATTGTTGCTATTTCGGTGCTCTCGTCGTTATTATTCTGTAAAAAAATGAAAAAGTATAAATTTAAGGCATTGCATTCAGGTTATAATGGACCTCGTTATAAAGCGATGTCGCATATTACGCGTTTGTTGTCTAAACCGCATTAACTCAGGTTTAATAAAAAAAAGTGAGTTCCAAACCCAGTTCACGAAACATCATTTCAGTGCACCTTATGAAGTGTACCTTTTACTTTATTTGAGTACGGCAAGTAAACTAGCCCAAACGGACAAAATAGAAAAACAAATTATAATGGAATTGAATGTGATTTATGCTGAATACAAAACCAATCACGAAACATACCTATAGCTGGCTCATTCACTGAGCTATACAAACTTAATTTAGAAGTCAAACAACAAAAATCAACGTTATATTTGAAAATTATCCAGGGCTAATTTCGATAGATTTACTACCAAAACAACTTCCTCAGCTGCCAAAGTGCAAATGAACGAGATAAGACATGGTGATAAAATAAGAATGACTGGGCAGGAGATAAGCTACTGACGCAATTTATTGATCAAACAAGAAGACTAAAGCCTTATTTTCTTAAATGCTGAAGGTAACGTTGGATTGGAATTAAGTTCGTTAAATATAACAGAAAGATTTTTTGAATGTGAAACGCCTCTAGAATATCTAATTCACCAGTGCAAGATGTTTTTTTGAATAATTTTCCCTGCTCAAAAATGGAAAGTGTGATTTTCGAACCAACAGTGCTGGGCATCAGAGGACTTGTGCTTCTTCTTTCCTAACATGTGCCTCGTGTTCTTTGACTCGAAATTTTAAAGCTCTCTTTACCAATGTAAAATGTTGTTTGTTTTCTAAATTAATCCTTGTTCGGCGTGTTACTTTAATCTAAAATATAAATACTCATTGAACCACCAATATTCAGCGGTCATTGATCTTCCACTCGGCCGCTGATGAGTGTTATCTCATGGAAGCTTTAACCCTCTAATCGGCAAGGCCATATATTTACGGCCTAGAATATTTTTTGTGATATCTGTACAAACGTATATATACGTGCATAAAAAATATGTCAAAGAAATTAAGGGAATATATTAAAATACATAAATCCAGGTATAAAATGCCAGGAAATTTTTTACATTAAATTAAGAAGATAAATTTTTCTGGTAGCAGTTTTTGGAAATTTGTGCTTTCTTAACGAAACCCTGGCTTGTCAGAGGGAAATAGAAAGTTGTTCATTTTCAGTATAAGATTATTTGATTATTTATTACCAGGCCCTCTAGTTACTAAGCTCCTTATTCCTCTAAAACTAGATATTCGGGGAGTTGCAGTTGAAGGTGATGATAATGTTCAATTCTGAAAGCATTAATGCTAAAAGATCTGATCAGATCTTTGTCAATTCGCAATGAATTCTTCTACTCAAAATTTTGATAACTTATAAAATGCCTTATGTTGGGTAAGGAGGTAATATCAAACTTCTCTCTACTGAATTTACTTTAACAATTTTGCATTATATGATTCATTGTAAAAGATCAAATGGTTCTCCTATTGTTATCTGTAATAACTTTATTCAAAATAAAATTTAACAGATTTTATGTCATTGGTATTATTACCTGAAAATGTTGTCACAATATTTCCAACGGCATTGTTATTAACTACTGCTGTTGCATTCCCTTGAACTTAAAACAGCTCTTTCCGACAAGTCTTCCATTTCTTTTTATCACATTGCTTTGTAGTTCCTTTCATTATCTAAACTATTGAATTAAAAGAAATTTCCATTTTTTGGAGGTAATGTTTTTGGAAGTAATGTAATTTCGTGTTTTAATAGTATTTTGCAGCAGTAAAAAAACATAAACTGAGCATTAGAAGAAGCATGAACAGAACATCAGGTCTAGCTTATCTTCACTGTGGAGCTCAACTTCAACAAAAAACGAAAGTTAAAGAACCACCCATTACTTGTCAACCGGTAGTTTAATCACGATCCATAAGCGATAAACATTCCACAATCTGAAAAGAGCAGCACTTTTATTTTCGTGCCCAAACGTGGAAAAGAAAACAATCTGGCGAGAAAAATCTCGGCATAGCAAGCTTCTCCTTTCGAGCTGGAGAACTGTCAGATCTAATTGTTGCGACAGCTCGCTTCTTGGCTAAGTGATGGTCCTTGTGATTACCATTCCTTTCCTTAAACAAGTCCAACAACTTTCTCCCTCTTTCTTTCTACTGAATTTTCTCCAACATGTCTCTTTTCATTTCTTTTCTCAGCTGGTTTTCGTCCAAATGCGCTGAAGGTGGCAGTGAAGAGTTGAGGCAGTTTGCTTAAAGATTTTTGCTTACGTTACCAGGCGCCGTTAAAAAAAATATTTTATCTTGTGCAACACCTCTAATGCATTTCAGCTATGAAACTTTCACTATATGAATAAGGAAATGAAAATCCACAAATAAAATCCTAAATATTTCTTACAAGGGACTTTGAATGAACTCAAATTTGAAAATTGTGTATATAGTAAAGATGTTTCGAAAACTAATTTATGATTAAATGTCTCTTGAAAGACTTGTTGTATATCCGCTGTTCAAACTGAGGAAATGGACTAAATAAGGTATGCTCGTAGACTACAATATTTGACTAGAACATATTGTTTAGTAAATATGCAAGAAGGCTAGAATTTTTATAGAAACCCATGAAAAAATATATCATTGTAAAAAATAATTCCCACGTAACTGAATTAGTCAAAATCTCTACATACAAGTATACCCAAGATTCATTTGCATTCAAAAATTTACTTGCTTAGATCTTTCTAATTACACAAATATGATCAATTAACGGTCGGTTAACTCAGTTATGGTCAATATAATCAATGAAACAAGTAGCATTTTCAATACAACTTTCTTTTGCATCAGGTAAATACTACCTAAATTAGGATTTCAAGTTACAGGTTGCAGAAAAGTTTCAATTTAAGAATTTTTTATCTGGTGTCATTCAAATTTATACTGGTCATAGAATTAACGATTTCCTCAATTTGCTTTTTTCAGTTAGAAAACAGTGATTCGAATAATTTTGACAAATTTGAGAGACTAATTTTTTTCTTATTACAAAACCATATTTTTTCTATAAGCCTGCTTTCGTAATAGGCAAAATTGTCCTAGTATTGTTTTGTTTTCTTAAGTATGATATGATAAGATTTTCTAAGTGGAAATTTTGTAGGGAAGGGATATGTACAAATGTTGGTTTTGTGTATTTTCGATTATGTGGCCAAATTTATATACTCGAAACCTGATCACATTCAATTCATTTCTTAAAATATGGATCAAGAATACGTAAGGAACAGTTATAGAAATATTTAGCCGTGATCCTTCTTAAACAACTGGCATGAACCATAGAAAATCGTAATTATGGGATTAATTATATTTCAGACTTATAATAATTATATATACAGTTCCGATTTCTATTATTTAATATCCGGGTATCTGAAATATTCATATATTTGGAATAATATTTTTAATAATTACTTTCAACGGCCTTCCAGTGTATTATAATATATATGAACCAGTATAAAAATGCCTAAAATAAGAGAATGTACAAAGATAGATAGATACAAGAAATGATGTAAAAATATTGATCTATATTAATTTAGAAGTCAAACAACAAACGTCAGTTTTATATTTTCAAATTTTCACAGGACTAATTTCAATGGTTTTTACCGAACCACCAACCTCAGCTGCAAAAGCGCAAATGAACGAGATAAGCTATAATGATTAGATAAGATAAGATAAGAAAGCCTGGACAGGAGACAAGCTAATGGCGCCATCTGTTGATGAAACCAGAACTAAAACATAATTTCTTTATAGGCTGAAGGTAAAGATGGATTGGAATTAGGGTCGTTAACTAGAACAGAAAGATTTTTTTTAATGTGAAATGCCTCTAGAAAATACAGTTCACCAATGGAAGATGTTTTTTAAATAATGTTGGCAGCAGAAAAATTGAAAGTGTGATTTTCGGACCACCAATGTTGGGCAACAGAAGACTTCTGTGTTTCCTTTTTTCTAACATATGCCTCGTGTTCCTTAACGCGAAATTTTAAGGCTCTCTTAGATTGGTCAATGTAAATTAAACCACACTGGCAAGGAATCCTGTAAATACCCCAGGAATTCATATCCGGAATGAGGTGCTTGAGTATGGAACTCGGAATTTTATTGATGGGAGAATAAACGACCCGAAAATTCCATTTCTTTAAAATACGTGCAACTTTATAGCTCATCAATTAGATATAAAGTTCTAATCATTATATCTTATCTCGTTCATTTGCGCTTTTGCAGCTGAGGATAGTGGTTCGGTAAAAACCATCGAAACTAGTCCTGGGAAAATTTGAAAATATAACGCTGATTTTTGTTATTTGACTTCTAAATTAATAGTTTTTATATGCTTTGCAATATTCGTCTAACCTAACCTAATAAAGGTACACAAGGAGAAAATTACCGTGTAACTAGTCTGTTAACTTAAATTTAAACTCAGATCAAATTACCAGTGTATGGCGGTTTTATTCATTTGACCATTTAGATTCCGGTAAAAACCACTGAATTATATCACGGCGATTTATAGAAACAGTTGCAAAACTGGTCATTTTTGAACTATATATATCTTAATAATCATTTTAGTTCTGGTATTATTTAGAATAATAATTCTATGTTCAAATAGATTTGTAGATGGCTTTTAAAATAAACTGGTTCATATTCACGCAACTCATGAGAAGAACAGATAAAATTACCCTTGCAGTCACTGTGTTTACTTGGGTTCGAAATCGCATCCAACAAACGGCGGTTTTAACAATGTGGCTACTGGCGCATGCGTATATTCAAATAGTTTTACACCAAGATATGACGAAATTTGTTGAAGTCCGGTAATGCTTCAGTATGAAATATTTTAATATTTTTTTCCGTGAGTAATATGAAATCACCATCATAATTCTTTTCATACGAAGTTCGAACTTGAAATCTTCAGTTTTATTCATCAGTTGGTATAAAAATAGTAATGATGAAGACAATGGCAAAATCCTTTCGTCATTTGTAAATTTCAGAAGGAAATTAAAAACAAATTGCTAAATAATCCCGAGTAAAAGAATTTTATACAAACAAAATTATTTTTCTTTGAGAAAACTGTTCATTTCTGCATTATGCTTATTAAATGCTATATGCTTATTAAAATTTCTTTTACTTCCCTGTTTGACAAATTATTTTTGTTATGCTTAACTGAGATTATTTCTTTGTAAGCCTACATTGTATTTTCTTTAGGTCATGCGATTAGTTACAAAGAGCTCAAGATCTACGACGTCGAGGCAATCACGTAAGTTTACTAAATTATATCAGTGTGAATTATTTTCTATGACTTCTCTCATTTTTTATGAAATGATAAGAAATAATTTAAGTCAGTTAAATTTTTTATTTACTGCAAAGCAATAACTGGTGGGACACAATAAAGAAACGCAATTCTCTAACTGAAGAAATTTTATGGATAATTTTCGCAAAAGCAAATTCAGAATTGTGGTAGAGTGTACAAGTATTGTTATCGATCGCAGATTCCTTTATTTTAATTCCTTTATTTCAATGTTGTGTTAGTTCGGATTATGTACCTTAAACCACACTGATAAAACATGCTATACATTCCCCAAGACTTAAAGTCAGAGATGAAATTTTTAAGACTCCAATAACAAATTTTACTGATAGGTGAGAAAATGTGAACTTCTGGATATTACGTGTAATTTTGTAACTGATAGAAGTATGGAATGGAATGACGATAAGGTTTTCATCAATGACCGCGGGAGAAAATCACTATCAAAGCCATCAATTTCAAGTAGTTGAATTTAGATAAGAGTAAAGCTTCTGAAGAACAAACTAACGAGAGCACGACTAACATATGAGCAAAGAGAAATCATTTTTAGAAGGCAAAATGAAGTAACTTAGCCCCACCCAGACAGTATAATGATTAAGGGAGCTTACTGCGGTACCAAAGGGCCCGGGATCGAATCTCGAAGAAGGCATGGATGCCTGTAAATGTATCTTGTCTTTGCGGCATGGGAGGAGCTTTGAATAAGTCCTCTCGTTTTGTTTGATGGCAGGGGAGACGAGCGAGAAAACCTCGAAATAACCCTCAGGGAGTGCTGTCCCTCAAAATTGGGGTGGAAGTCCTACATTTTTGAGGCTCTGACAACCATTCTTCCATGAATCACGTGGACAAGAGAACAAGAACGTGGCTTGACATGGCAGGCAATCAAACTGTAAATAACTTACAGTAAATAACAGGGCTGAACCTAAGTTTTCTTGCGTATATATAGAACATCAAAGGCAGGAAAGGTATTTGCAGATTCACTTTCAAAAGTGAATTGCATGCATGGATCAATCGAATTCGTAACAGAAAAAATCTTAGTTAAATCATATTTATTACCATCAGAAGGCTCGAATGAGTCTTCTGTGCAGTGCATCGCGAGCCAAGGAGATATTCTTCAATAAATTTGATCAAAACGAATGTCAGGATAGTATTGGACTAAGAGAATTTTGCATTGTTATTTACAGTAAACATTTTTCGGTTTGCTCGCATTTCCACGCTAAATCATGTCAGACTGCTAAAAACAAAATGGCTGCTTTTAATGCTTATGTATACTCCGTTCTCAAAGGTTATTCTTCAGAAATGTTTTCTTCTCTTGAACTAAGTTATTTTGAAATCCGTCTAAGAGGATTTTCTACCATGGCCATTAAAAAAGCTTATCAAACATTTTCGTCTTGTCATTAAAGAATACATTCTGCAGTTATAAATAACAATTATAACTTGTCTTCATTCCATTCCATCCTTGTATGAAATGTAAAACTGCACGAATTCTGAACAAGTTTGATTTTCAGGACATTTCCTCATCTACCAGCAAAATTCGTGGTCGGACACACAAGTTTCAATTTCTGCCTTTAATTGTTGTGAAATTTGCAACATAACTTGTCAGTGGGGTTTGGGATACATCGGTCAACTAAAAAAAAATTTCGCATCTAACAATGCGAAGAAAAGTAACATAAACAGATTATGGATACTTATCCATAGTTGGAAACTCAATCCCAATTTTAATTTGGGTTCTGTGAAAATTATCTGTAACATTTTTGCAGTTGGTGAATTCCATTCCATCGAAGCTTTTTACATTTACAACATTTTAATCTTTATTTTAGTTAATGGCATTGAATCTAATTCAGTTCTTCTGTTTCTGATTGCTTTTGAAATCAGTAGAGTGTTATTCAGAATCTACGCAAAACTAAGGCTGTAGTTTTGTCTATTTTTAAATTGACGTGCTTCTTTTTTACTTCACATCCATTTAGTAATTGAGGCATAAATTTAATTTGATTTCTGTTTTAAAGTTAGTAATAATTTTTGATCATATATTTTATGCTTTCAATTCAATATTTTTTTTTCTTCTGTGACTTTCTAAAATTAGATGTTTGATGATGACATTTTGAATGCTAATATTAAATAAAAGGTTTCCCAGTAAATAAAAAATTTTAATGCATTGAACTTTTTAGTGGTATGTGTAAAATACATTCCACGTGAATAAAGCCAGAGGCAGGTAAGATCCAAAATGAATAAAGCGATGAAATTAAATAAAAGAATGTGGCTGCAGGATTTTAAAATCCATGACAGGGAATTAATATTTTATATAGGATGATATGATCGTCTGTTGGAAATGAAATATCTTCCGACATTAATTATTTTTTAGAAAAGTAGCACTTTGCATGGCTTAATAATGATTATCGTTGTAAATAAATGTAAAATGCCTATCGTTAGTATTGAGAATTTTTTGCATTAGCAGAAGCGGCGTATGATATAGGCTTTGAAGTCACAAGCTTTTAGTAAAAAGCCAAAAGCAGCATAAAGTGGTTTTTTAGTATCGAAGTTAAGCGTAGCGACGTCCAGAAAGACAAATGAAAGGGTTTTGAGCCCAAAGGGGCAGTTTGCCCAAAAGGGCTATTATTTCATTTTGGCATTTTACGTCGGCATTTGCTATAAGGTGGCGTTTCACTTTTCAATTTTTGACACCAAATATTATAGCCCTGATTTATTTATTTAAAGAAATTAAATAATGAAGAATTTGCATAAATGTATGTACTATGTTTACGACACAGTAAAAGAAACAAGGGTACCCAGAGACAGCAAATTTTGAATAACGTCGTCCTACACTCGAATATGGGCATCTGGTAGCGCGAATTTGTAATTTGTAATTTATTTTATTACCTATTTCATATTTTGTAAAACTATAATGAACTTTTGATTAACAAACTCAGCGATTTCAAAGTGAGCAATAGCAACACTGTACGGAAAAAAAAATCTCTAGCACGCGAAACTGTGTATCGGGAATTCTAAAGATATGCTAATTTAAAACTATTTTGTGATGTTCCTGTTGAATTTAATTTTATGGCTCAAGTGCGAAGAACATGATATTTAATAAATAAAGGTAACATACAAAACGTTAAAAAAACGCCCCTTTGTGCGTAATATAAAATCTGAAGCCCTTCATTTTAGTGTAATTTTTGTGACATCCATTTCCTTCAGATAAATCGCAATTCTTATTCGACTGATTCTGAATTACGTTTCGCTCCATAAGACTTAATCTTACGAATGAAATAATTGTCCTTGTGTCTTCCTCCTTGGTTCCATTAATCATCGTCTTTACAAATAAAAAGGAGCCAATAACGCAAACAAGAGGTAAATCTTAATTAAAAATTTTATCAAAGCTATATCTTAAGTAACAACAAAAAAATTAATAAATACTAATGACCGTAAATTGTAGAGTTTGAATAATTCAAATATTTAAATAAGCATAACTCATAATCTGTTTTTCAAACTACTCGACGATTGAACTCTAGCTAATGAAGATTTTAATCATGCGCGTTTTCAGATACAAAACTCTCGCAATAAATCTACACATCAGCAAATGGGAAGTTGGTGTCATGCTATATTGCTCGCATATCGCCACATTATCCTAGCCGCATATTTGAATGCCCGTCTCCACTAGCCACACATATCTTAACTTCCAAATCGCTTGCAAATTCAAACTAATTTGCAATCTGGTGAAGAATGTCGGAAGAAAAGGAGAAAATAGAAACGAATTAACATAAAAATTTCATGTTTGCTAAAATAAACATTATAACCTAAATTGAAAAAAATAATTTTGAAGCCGGTACAGAAAATGTATAAAATAGTAATGCGGGACACAGGGACTTTAAATGTTTTTAGAGTAAAATCTCATAACGAAAATAAAATTCAGAACTGTAATTACTTGTATTCGAAGGACATATATCTAGTGCAGCATCTATTTATACTCAGAAATCATTCGAAAATGATTGATTAAATCATATAATTGAACTCGAACATGATTGAAAAATTCATTAGTACAAGCTGTTTTAGAAATGCTGTAAAAATGGTAACTGATATACATTGTTTATTACATTTAGGATTTCGATGAACTTTAATTTTAAGGTGGTCTAATTTTCATAAAGTTTGTTTATATTTTCTTAATATTTTTGTAGTTTACGCTTATTGCCCGATCCGCATATACTGCATTAATATCTCTATTAATAATTATTTAAAAATCGAAAAGCAATCTACTCTGAATATGTACCTTTGTCATTTTTTTAAGCTTCGAAAAAATAGCTGTTAGAATCGAACTGCATTTTTCGAAGCTTGCATTAAGAATAAAAGAAAGATAAAATTACTAAATGCTTTTACAGCAACTTCAGATTATTTATGCCGTCCTCCTTCAGCTTTCAGTTCGGTTTAAAAAACGGTATGATTTATCGAATGACCAAACTGGAATAATAAAAAAATATTGCAACGAAATACGCAAACTGTAAATTTTCTTTTGTTTAAGATTCAGTTTTGTCAGTCATTTAAGGAATGGGAAAGCGGTCATGTGGCAAGATCTTTCAAATTTAATGGCCGAGGTGATCAAAGGAAAACACGTTTGCGAAACAAAGCATGTGTATTTATGGCAAAGCATTTCTATTTGAATGGTTACTGGAAGTTACTAAGTAACGAAGTACACATCTGAATATTATGACGCCTCTGCATGTGCAAATGCTACTGTTTTATGTGCTGTATCTTTTAAATGGATAACTTATCAGGACTTGTATTTCTTTTTATCTGGTTAGCGAACATAACGTGTCCTGACTAGACAGTGAGTTTGACTGAAAACTATGTCCTATGGAGTGTACCAAAGACGACAAGATGAGAAAGATTAAAATTACCCTTTATTTTCCATGATTTAACAGGCGATACCGCACTTCGGGATGCAACGACCAACCACTTGCTGTCTGAAAGTAAAAGTATAAGACTACTAACTACTAAAATTTAAATAAGAGCTAACTTTCAATATTTTACACAAATGACTAACACTAAGCCTGGCCTTTTAAATTATTACGTATGCAGTTCGCAAACAGAGGTAAACTACAATACGTCTTTAGATTTCAAGAGGGGTAAAACCTCTGGCCTTAAAGGCGGACAGTAACTGATGGCAAGCTCGCGTTACGTCTCGTGGCAAGACGACTCACTCTCTCCCACTTCTACTTTGCTCTTGGCAAAAAGCCACAACTTAAGTACTTAAGCGTTAGCAAGTACAATTTGCATAAACATATTCACGTGTTAATCCTTGCTTACTTACTTTCCTTAAGTGGAAAATAAATCTTACTTTAATCTTTCTTTTCTAATTAATCTTTCTTAAGTGAAAAATAAGAGATGATAGTAAAGTTTTAAAATAAAATAAACGTTAGTTAAACTTAAGATCCTTACAGACTGATCAAATATTCACAGAAGGTTCGTAGAGACATGAGTTTATTTCGAAAGAGGAGATGTGAAAAAAGAGCAATGCTCTCGAACCTCGGAACTCTTGAATACGCGCCAAGCATGCTGACCACTACACCACGAAGGCATGCTAAGAAAGCGGGAGAAATACCTTATATACTCTCTCTTTTAAAGGGCGACTGTGGGTTAGGGACCCAATCGCCAAATCCTGTCGGTGGAGAATCATCAGCCACCACCTCTTTTTTTAGTTAGGGCGCCACTGTAGAAACATTACTTTATTTGGAAGCGGAAGAAGGGAAAAACGAGCAATGCCCTGTCCGGGACCCGAACCACGGACCTCTGGAATACGCGCCGAGTGTGCCGACCACTATACCACGAAGGCATGCTAAGAAGGCGAGAGAAATACCTTAAAGGTTCAGTTATTGCGTATAGCTATAAGCAATTTTTAGAACGCGCATCTGTTCCGAAATAGCATATTTATTAAATAGGTTTCCAACTCCATGTAGGATGGAACAGTCCATCCCATAACTGAAGACATTTTTCCCGAAATTGCTTAGAAAAACATTCAGCGGAATATTGGATTGTTTCGATTGCGGAAACCGTCGCGTAATATTTGTCAGAGGGATGCCTTCGTGGAGTACATAGATTCGAAGAATCAGTAACAGAATTAGACGTTAAACATTAATAAGAAATTATACCTAACAGCTGCCGTATATCTCTCATTTTAATCTTTATGATTATTTCTTCTGCATCTGTAATAGCTTCTTTTGCGTCTGAAGAAAGTGTTAACAAAGATCCTTTAATTTTATTTAAATTAAAACTATTGTTGACTTTTTATCATTTTATTTACATAAAGGTCTGAAAGCTGTATGTTTAGAGTTTGTAAGGCTTCTTAAAACTTCTTTCAAAACTACGCTATTTTACTCCCAATAACAGATATGTGTCCTTCAAATATGTATAGAAACCTTACATGTGTGAAATATAATACCGTTATTCTGAAAACTAACATAACTTAGATCTTAACCACAGAAAACACCTTTCCATAAGACTACTATCTTGAGCTCTTTTATCCTACTTTTAAAGGATTTCAAAATTTAAAAATAAAAACAAGGTACATACAGAGGCAACTTTTGAAGAAGAAACGAAATATATCTCTTTTAGATATAAAGAATATTTCTGCGCTAATAGTAAAAATATTCTTGAATTTCTTAGACTTGTTTCCTTGCAGATGGTAACATTTTTCTTCCTTCTTAAATTCCATTGTAAGAATTCTTTATTCAAAAGATTTAAAAAAAAGCCGGTAAAGGTTCTTTGCCTGTATAGCGTATGCATTTAAAATAAGTTTTCCAGACAATGCCTTCGTTTTCATAAGAGATTCAGTAATGTCTCATATAAAAAAATCAGAAAGAAATTATATGGATCCTCTCATTTTCAATATGTTGTTAGAATACCTTATTTATTAAAGATTTTTTCGTAATATTGTAATTATATTGCTCATTGTCTGAGATTATATAATTTGATAAGCCACAGTTTTCAAATATGCTATTAGAATGTATTATTTATTAAAATTCTTTGCGTTTAAAAGTATAATTATATAACTCATGCCAGAGACTATAATAACTACTAATTTTTAAAACGTAAATTGGGTAACATACTTTAAAACTACTGTGATTAATAGAACATGTTTCTGAACTCAGATTGCCACGTGGCCGCATTCTTTAATTTAGATTAATTCCTAAAGGAAATATTTCAATGAAGGCTTGAAAAGTGTTTTATCCTTTTTTAAATTTATAGAAAATCCATATGAAGAAAAAAATGCTTTTGGCTATTATAGAGACAAATTGAGATTCACTATATTTTGGAGGCTCCAAAATATTTTAAGCAACTGTTTTTATTGACTTTTGTATCCCCGTAAAGCACTTCTAAAAGTAGATAGAGTAGTTATACTATAAAATTTATTTATGTAATTTTTTATTATTAACCTTTTGCAGTTATACTATAAAATTTCTATAAAACTTCTATTTTGCTATACTAAATCGTCATTCATTGACTTTCCTGTATTAAGTCAAGTATCCATGCGGCTGTAAAAATGCCAAATGTATAAATCCTTGAAAAAGCCCAAAACGTATGATTCTTGACCTAAATTTCAAAATATGAGTGTACTGCTTATCCGTATAAAGAATCTTGTAATTTGAAAACAACAAAAAACGAATAATATTTTAAAGGTTTATACATTAAAATAATTAATAAAAGACGTTTTTAAGAACATGTTTTTATGTAGTTTTAATCCCGAATTTTACATATGTTCATTCTACAGAATGAACATATGTGCTCTGTTAACAATGCAGAAACTGAGGAAATAAAATCTGTGTCACAACGTCACACTCCTTACAAAGAAAGAATTGGAATCGTAATGAAAATAAAGCGAATAAGAATGCATAATCATGTCCTTAAAAGTTAACTTTAAACATCATTTACATTAATTTTAGTCGTTAAGTCATGTGAGCCAAAAGTAACAAACTAATTAAAAAAAGTAAAACATAGCAAAATTAAGTACATAAACAAATAAAAAGAATTGTATGCACTAAAATGTGTGTGCTTATATTTCCTTTATAAGCACAAGCATTTTAGCATATATATGTAGAATATGTATATATATATATACTAGCGGAATTACCCGATGCCAGTTAAGTTAGACTGATGCATCTAACAACAGAGAGAACAATACCGCTGTAATCCTTCTCTAATAACGATGCAAAAAAAAAAGGATCCATAGTCATACATTTTTCGGTCTGATGCGATATGGAACCCACATAAAAAATTTCGATAGAAAAATAAGCTAATTCTCTCTCATTGTATCAGCAACAATGGCACGCAGCTCTTAATGATTTTCTTCTTTCTAATCATATGGTCGTAAAAGCTCAAGTTCCATCCAATATTTCACTTATATTCAATTTTAGTCGATCAAATTTGGCTAAACATTGATCACAATTGATCAGAAATCAATAACGCGAACAAACAAACACACACACAAACAAACATTCTTTTTTATACATATAAATTTTGTAAAACTTACAAATTTTTGATTAACAAACTCTACGATTTGAAAGCGGTAACAACACATTTCGAAATAAAGCATTTTTATCTACAACTAACGAGACTGTTGCCACTCGGAAAAATGAGTGCTAAAATCAGTTCTTTCGGAGTTTTTAATTAATATTTCGGCTGATTTAAGTCGTACGATGATAGGAATATTCGAAATAGCTTCCCACGAATTTTTGAAATCGGGAATAATGTATTTAATGTTTGGCAATGCTATTTTGATTTCATCGTAAAACTTAAGAATTTTTTATTAACAAACTCCAGGATTTGAAAGCTAGCAGAGGCAACAACTTTCGAAATGAAACAGATTTTGCGAGACTGTTGCCACGCGGAAAACTGAGGGAGAAAATTATCGTTTTTCGGAGTTTTTAATTAATATCTCTGATTTTAGTAACTTTTTTTGGAAAAAAACGACCTTTCCCAGGACCGAGAAAAGAATTGCAGGAATTTTGGTGACGATAGCTGTAGTAGTAACTGAGTTATTAACGAACAAACACACACACAGTCTTTCTCCTTCATATATATATATATATATATATATATATGTTATGATATATAGTTTTGGCAGAAGATGAAATCAATTGCAACAATCATTGTTGGAGTGACGGGGTCGGTAATAGCAGATAGCTGGACTCTCAGGCATAGTTAGATAACTGGAAATGGCCGACATAATGGCAGTATAAATTTTGAAGCATTACGAATCACTTATTAATGCGAACATATCTTTCTTATTTGCTCATTACTCGATTAATACACATTTTATAGCATGGCACAACACAATGGTAGAATCTGCATTCCACAGTTTTAATCATGACACAATAAATTTTTAATAAGCAAGAGGTTTCTCAATACGGAATACTGCAGGATACTACAGATGCGTTGTATAGGTGGTATTTATATTTTAAATCAGAAATTTTAAAGGTGTACTGTGAACGTTTTTGTTAGTGACTGTCTTTCATGTTGTATTTTTGCACATACACACATTTGTTTATACATATGTACACGCATATATATATGTAAACAAATGTATTGGCATTTGTTTATTACATTTTGAAATATAAGAATTTTAATAGAAGTATTCCCTTTTAGTTATATATATATATATTAAATAAAAGTAATTAAAAGTAAATTAATAAGCCCATGACTTGCGCTAAAGTTGCAAAGTAATAAAACAATAATTCA
>KK114266.1:513693-549797 GCA_000611955.2 Stegodyphus mimosarum
TATATATATATATGTGTGTGTGTGTGTGTATGTATATATATATATATGTTGTATAATTTGTTGATGTATATCAACAAAACACGAAGAACAATATTTTAAAGCACAGCTTAATTTTAAATGTGCATAAAGCTTCAGTAAGAAAAGTAAATTAATTAAATGTGTTTACTTAAGGCAGTATTTATTATTTCGTACTTATATCTTGCAGAGTAAGTTAGTAATTTATTAAAGTACACGAACATAAGGAAAACAAAAACAGAATTACTATGTGAACATGCTAATAAAGAAAAAATAAAAATAACAGTCTGAAGATATGAATTTCCAATATATCACGTACTCGCATTTTAGATTTTTCGAAACCTCTTTGAAGCTTCTATCTCTTCATCAGTGTTATCTTTTTATAAATTAAGCTTTGCATCACACATAATTGCACAATTACAGAGGCATCAAAATTTTACATTTGCGGTTGTTACTTTGAAACAAATTAAATTACAAAATTTTGCATTTAGGGTTGTAGTCTAATTACTCTTTTTATTTTGTATAGCTATTTTCTTCTTCCTCTTCGTTCTCATTCCTAATCTTGTTTTAATTGTAATGTGAATGTTTTGCTAGACCTTCCTTTTACAGGATAACACTACATTGATATGGCCTTAAGTAAAACCCGTGCAATATTCGGAATCTAGATATGCTGAATAGCTCTATAAAAGAGCAGTACTTTAACCATGCCTTTACTATGTCTCTCATATATACTTCCTCTTTCTATACACACACACACATATATATATGTAATAATAAAAAAAAGTCTGTAGTAATGACCAGGAGGAATTTTAACGTCGTAGCAGTGTTGATCCATAACGAATAGGAAATTGGAGGCGAAGGCAGATTAAATCTTCATTTTTTTTCAGCTTGTTGTGGCCACAATCAACTTGGCACATGAAATGTGCCTATTCCAAAATAGCTCCCATTTTAGATTAATTTTCAGTAAGAAAGAAGAAAGTAGCAGACAGCAGTCCAACTAGACCGAAGCGTAAAAAGTAATTATGTAAGTCTAAGATTAAATTAACAACGTAAATTTCCCTTCTCAATTCTAAAAATAATAACCTCTCTACGCACTGCCTCATTTCTAGATTAATCCATGTCATATGGTACTTACATAATTCTGATGATGTAAATGGAACTAAAAGTCAAGTAACCAATAATAATTTTACAGAAGTATTAACTATCCAATCAAAATGTATTGTAAACCAAAACTAACTCAGTCTGAATTGGGATTTCACCTTGAACGTAACGCACTTGCTCTTTACGCTTCGGTCTAGTTGGACTGCTGTCTACTACTTTCTTCTTTCTTACTGAAAATTAATCTAAAATGTGAGCTATTTTGGAATAGGCACATTTCATGTGCCAAGTTGATTGTGGCCACAACAAGCAGAAAAAAATGAAGATTTAATCTGCCTTCGCCTCCAATTTCCTAATTATAAAATGTAATTAACATGGATTTAAAAGGTATTTTTTCCTAACGTTTGTACGTACGTATATAAGTACATATGAATGTGTCTAACTCAAAAAAATATATATATATGATGATTTCGATGAGCATGGAAGGGGAAATTAGATTGTAGTCCTCATAGCTGAGCATGAAGAATTACAGATGAAGATTACAAAACATGAACTTGAAGAACTTCCATTCTCTATTTTCACTCATATAAAATAAATTATCTCCATAGATGTTTATGCAATCATAATGAAATCCGATAGATACATTTCTATGATTCAGTCATCATGAAAGATTATAAAGTGCTATTTACATTAATTCTTAGAATTAAGACGCAGGCATTTTAGACGGGGAAGCAAAGCGAGGAGTTATTCGCAAGTTGGAAGCTAGCAGAAGGGATGACGTAATTAGCTCACCAGAGTAGGTGTGATTCTAGAGATAGCTATGATTGGTTAATATTAGTTTTGGTTTGCACTTTTCAAGCAGCGTTACGTAACATCGAAAGATCTCGAATTCGGAAGAACAGATGATTTAAGGGGAAGATCGCCAAATTTAGAATGTTACTTTTAAGATCACCAATTAGTTTTTAAAGCCGCTATCGTATTTTCTTTTCTTATATCTTATATATATACATATATATATATATACGTGTGTGTGTGTGTGTCTATGTGTCTGTGTCAAATAAAAGTTATATCAAAATCAAAATTATAATTTATGTTAGTAATAGCTCCTTAATTCCTCATTTTTAATTTGGTTATTTTCCCTTTGTGTTCTAAAAATAATAATAGGCATTTCTGGACCGCGTCGTTTCTAGATCAGACAATATCAAATGTCTTAATAACCCTGAACGTAACTCATTCGGAGCTTAAACCGAAACGTTTTCTTAATGAGCTGCCATTTTGGATAACTGTGCAATTTCTTAATGAGCTGCCATTTTGGATAACTGTGCAATTTGGCTCCTACCTGTGTTATCTCTAAGACGCTGCTGTCCTACTCTCTTCCTGTTATAACAGCACCAAAAATGTAAATTTTCTTGAATAGGCGCGATTAGAGTGCCAAGGAAGTAACGGCCATAAGTATCAATAGAAAACCAGATGAATATTTAATCTTCTTCGGCTCCTAAGTTTGCTTTTCAATATGAATCAACATTTTTACATCATTTCTTGTATCTGTTCAAGGTCATTCACATTTTTGGTACTGCTGTGATAGGAAAAGACCAGAAAGGCGCATCAGCAGAACAGAGGTAGAAGTAAAAGTGCACAGTTATCCAAAATGGCAGTTTAATAAGAGACAGTTTCGGTTTAAACTCCGAATTAGTTACGTCATTAGCGTTAATAAGTCGTATGACATGGATTGATCGAGAAATGATGCAGTCCAGTTATAATGACTGTGTTTATAATAGACAGGGAAATATCCAAATTAAAAATGAGGAACTAAGGGGCTATTGCTAATTATAATTTTGATTTACATATTTGTTATCTTACATATCGTATATATATATATATATATATATAGTTGATTAGGTTTGATGGTATTAATTTTCAACTCATTTCTAAAAGCTTGCAATATCTTTTTCATGCAATAGAGTCAAAGGCAGAAGTCTGTTTCTAGTACACTAAAACACTAAGTAACTAGCTTACCAACAATCCTGATATATACTTAGCAGCATCTTGAATATTAAAAAATCCAATTTATACACTATATTAAGATTCTTACCATAATCGCTTTCGTGCTGTCAGTCTTGATTTAGTCAATGTTTCTTCCTCAAGACAACTTATGAAAAAGAGGCACTAAATGTAGGCAAGTACAGCTCCTATTTCTCCTTGCGTTGAAGGCATTGATGAGTTCAATTTTAGAACCAGCTTTAAACTTTTCCATTCAAACTTTTGTGCAAGGGAACGAGCAAATTTTAGCAGAAACTAGTGCTTAATTCAATTCACAAATTTTTATGTTTGATTCTCTGGCCACAGCGAAAGACACGAATTTTAGAACTTAAAGCCAAATTCACTATTACAAATTTATGCAAAGTAACTGATAACTTCAGCTTCATATGTAAGGAATTCTACAATTCTGTTATTGAAATCTTATTTCATCACTCCTAATTACATAATATTTTCAATTTCAATAGTATATATATATGTATAAACCAATAATTCATAATAATTTTTATATATATACATAAACCAACTATTCACATTAATTTATATTATATATATAAATTGTTGTCTTCATACGGGTTCGTGGATTTGGAGTGATTGATGACAGCACTTGATGAAGAACGAAAACACACTTTATTAGCCAGTATCACTCAGGACAGCTCCAATACGCGTTTACAATTGTCGAAAAAACTACGACAAACACGCTGAAAGAATCAGGAGCATAGACTTCACGACAAACACTAGAGTACGGCTCCCTACTCGGTTTGGAACCCAACGTACTCTCGAGACTCTGCACACTACAAATGGCGATGCATCTGACGGTGCACTCGATAGCTTCAACGATGCATACTCTCGATGCACCAACTTGCGATACACTCGACTGCCAACTCGACACTAGACTGGTACTCCGCGTACATGCAGGGTTTATATAGTTTTTGGCCTGCCTTCGAGAGCATTCTGAGCCAAACCCGTAACAATTCGTTCTAGAATATTCTCCATCCGTCTATGGCAATTCGCCAAATGTCGCCAAATGGACGATTTCGCGCTAAATCTGGCAACCCTAAACCCCTTTTGCGGGGAAGCTATCTTATCGCAGCTCGACCTTTTGTAAAAACATATATATATTAACGGAAGTACCCGATGGCAGTTAAGTTAGATTGAGAGTTATGAATCTAACAACAGAGAGAACGATACCGCTGTAATCCTTCTCTAATAACGATGCAAAAAATACGATTTTTAGTGATGCTTTTTCAGTCTGATGTGATACGCAACGCACATAAAAAGTTTCGATAGGAAAATAAACTAATTCTCGCTCGTTATATCAGCAACAATGGCACGCAGTTTTTAATAATTTTCGTCTTCCTAATCAAACGGTCGGAAAAGCACAGGTTTCATCCAATATTTAACTTTTAAGGTTTATCCCAAGTTGTTAACAGTTATCTTAACCTACTTTCCTAACCCTCCTAATTTCAGCTTACAATTTCCTACCAGAATGTGTTTTTAGAATCGCGTTTAATGCAAATGAGTAAGAGTAGTATTTAAGTCGAAGTTCCACTGACTTCGAGAGAGAGAGCCGGAGAGTTTCTGACTATTGAGCATTTGCCTTTTGGCTACGAATCTCTACGCTGTTACTACGCTCGGCCATATTTCAGGCCCTTGTTAGCTTCGCTATTTTATTCGAGATTTAGGAGCCAACTGTTTAGAATTTTGATAGCTTCGGCTATATCCTTTTACACTTATGTCCATAAATTAAGGGTAATGCAAAATCAGGCAAAGGAAGAGTTACAAGCAAAACAAATTTGACTTATTTCTAAAGCTTATTTATTAAACAAAAGGTAAAGAGCAAAAAAAGATGCTATATATTTGATATTATTAAAAAAATTAGCGGAATTTTCTCCCTGGAGCAAATTACAAAAAAAAAATCCCTATTTACAAAAAAACAATATTACATGGTTGGTATGATTGCTAATATTACATGGTTGGTATGTCTCCCAGACAATGCAATACAGTCCGTACAACGCTTAGGCATGCTGAGTATCAAATTATCGATCTGATCTTAGGGGATATTACATCACTCAAAAAGCAAATGTCTCCGAAGTTCCGGTAGACATGTAGGAGGAGGTTGACGGGCTGCACCTCGTCGGCCAAGCATGTCCCACACGTGCTCTACTGGATTCAAGTCCGGTGAGAATGCTGGCCAGTCCATAAGGGTGATATCCTTCGATTGAAGGCATTCGCTTACGATGTTTGCACGGTGAGGGCGGGCATTGTCATCCATAAACACAAATTGTGCGCCCATGGCGCCCCGAAACAAACGTGCATGTTGTTCCAGAATGACGTCCCGATCGATTTGGCTTGTCATGGTTCCAATTTGAACATACCGGCAAGTTCTGGAACCCAGAATAATTTCACCCCAAACGAGCACTCCTGCACCACCGTAACGGTGTCGTTCAATGATGTTTTCTTGGTGGTAACGGGTACCTGAAGCTCTCCATATGAAAGTCCGGCGAGAATCAGACTGCAAACTAAACCTGGAATCGTCGAAAAACGTCACACAAGCCCACTGTTGCGGTGTCCACAATGCATACTCTCTACTCCAGGCTGACCGCAGGCGACAGTGAGTTGCAGTAAGTGGAACGCATCTGACAGGTCTACGAGCATATAGACCAATCTGCCCTAAGCGTCTGTACACGGTCTGCCTTGAAATTGTCGTACCAGTGGCTGAAGAGAGCTAATGAGACAGGCCTGAGGCTGTGCTCCGCCTGTTTCTCTTGGCAGTAACTGCCAAATACCGGTCCTCATTCGGCGTTGTAACTCTGGGCGACCTGAGCTGTAACATCTACTCACATTACCATCATCTTGGAATCGTTTTCAAAGCCTGGAGATGACACTCTGGGCAATTCCAAGTTCGTCTGATAATTCCAGTTGGGTACGCCCACATTCCAGACGGCCGAAAGTTCTACCACGTAAAAAATCATCCAAATGCGTCCTTTGTGTCGTAACTATTCGGTTATTGAACTGAAATGCTTATAAAGCGCCTGCGAACAATTTTACTTCTTTGCCTGTATTCCTTATATATCACTCTCTTACACTCTCGTGATTGTGACGTACCATCGCTGTCATCTGGTTACTTTCTGAAATTTGGATATAATTCTTGAAGATGTGTAGTGATTTACAGGTGATATATTTATTTTAGAGTTCGATTTCCGCGTGACTCTGAATTATCCTTAATTTATGGACATGAGTGTAGTGAAGCATTAGTTCAGTCTTAGTTGTTATTATTTTGAGTTCAAATCCAAGTCGAGGCTTTGCTGTACGCCGTGAGAAAGGGGCCAGCTGTCAGTTCTTATTTTGAGAAATAAAGAGTAATTAACCCTTCTTGAGTTTACTTCTCCGTTCCTGAACTAAAGCGATTATTCCCTTTGTTGTTCACGAGGTTCCTATACAAAAGGGTGGAACCCCACATACTTATATTGAATTTTAGTCAATTAAATGTAGCAAAAAATTTGTCATAATTAATCAAAGTCAATAACGCGAACAAACAAACACACAAACAGACATTCTTCTGTATACATAGATAGATATATTTTGTAAAACTTACAAATTTTTTATTACAAGCTCTACGATTTGAAAGTGAGCCGTAGCAACACTTTTCGAAATAAAGCATTTTATCTCCAACGTGCGAGACTGTTGTCACTCGGAAAAACGATTGCGAAACTTCATGATTTCGGAGTTTTTAATTAATATGTCGGCTGATTAAAGTCATACATAGTCGAAATGGCTTCCCACGAATTTTTGGAATCGGGAATAATGTATTTCATGTTTTACAACGCTATTTTTATTTTATTGTAAAACTTTGAAATTTTTTATTAACAAACTCTTTTATTTGAAAGCGAGCTGTGGCAACAACTTTCTAAAAACCAGATTTTCATCCCCAGCTTGCGAGATAGTTGCCACTCGGAAAAATGAGGGTGGAAATTATCATTTTTTCGAATTTTTGAATAATATCTCTGATTTTAGCTAGTTTTTTTTTTTTTTTTTTTTAAAGTCTTCGGTTATTAGCGAAAATTTACCTGAATTTTTAGTAACTTTTCTTTTACATTGATAGCATAATAATTTTAATGAATTGGGAGTAAAAATTACAGAAAGTTATGTATTTTATATTACGAAATGAAGTGAATTTTATAAGGGAATCTGAAGCAAACAATACATTTGTCATTAATATTAACATTAATACATTGCCATTTCCTAACAGTTTAGTTTAAAAAATGTAAGCGGGCTAAAACACCTACAGTTATTTTGATCGAGGAAACCAAATAAATAATAGCTAAGCGTCTTGTTTAGAATGATGTCGTGCGTTAAAAAATACATTTCCATCTTTCAGTATCTTCGTCTGTTCAAACAGAGATTATGAACGTATACACAAGAGGATCACCTCTTATGATTGCTAAGTAAATATTGGTTCAGACAAAGACACTCTAAATTCAGAAAAAATGAAAGGAGAGGGAAAAAAGATGAAATTTGTCCCTGGGTATACAAACTATTACTGTCATAACATCCGCCGCATAATTTAAAGATTTATCCTATCTCATACTTTCTCTTAAAAAATAATAAGATCTTCGGAAAACGGAAGAGAAGAAATGCAATTACTGATATCCACGGCATTGGATAGAAATCCCTAGGAGAAAAAGTTAAAAAAAATATAATTAACTGAAATCCCGAGAGTGATATGTTATATTGAATTTATTAAAAATGCTTCAACTGACAGGAACCAGAAATCAATATATACTCTGGAAATGTTACTAAAAGGCAGGCAGGAGCGGTTTTTCCCCCTCTTTAGATTACCTGTAGTAATTTTATAGGCAGATATTTTCTGTTTTATCTATAAATTCTTTATAGAGTAATTGATGGAAACATTTCCCAGTTTTTTTTTTCTTTTTATAGAATCCTGGATTTTAAATCTCATATTTGCATTTATTTTTAGAGATTCTAATCTTATTTAGAGAAAATTAATGTTTTTCCTTATAATGAAATGTAGTTTCGTAAATATTTAATCGCATGTACCGAGAAAGCACGGTATTAGCTATCGTGATATGAAAACATTATACAAATAATGTTATTTTTGTAGAAGAAAAGCAAAATCTTACGTCTAGTAATTTGAAATTTTATTTTTAGATCTCACAAGGTAATTAACAGTTATCTAATTTATCTCTAAGAATACCCAAATATAACTGGAATGACAACACTGGAAACAAGCATTTCTCTATTATGAGTCGTACAACTAAAGGTTCTTTCATCTTAGAATTTCCTGCCTGTATTACCAGGTGGCATTAGTCGGGATAGAGTTTTTCATCTCCGATGCTGTTTGGTAAATCGTTATTGCTGGTTGCTGTCTGCTATTTTTGCCACGTATGAAGTAAAAAACAAAGAATACGAGCTTTTTTTGTGAAATGTTTGCTGATGAGTTTTTGCTGATTGTTTTTATACTTCGGCAAACTTTTAAAGTTGGCATTTTAAGTAAATTATAAATGTACGAATTGCTTTACAGATAATAAAATAGCGATTTTTCAGCTAAAGAGTGCTATTGCTCAGCAATTTTATTGCCTCGATGTTTTGTCTGTAACCCTTTGACAATCTTGTCCTCAGAATGGGCACTGTAATTCCTGTATTGCAATCAGAGTGAGGGATAATATGCCTTCATAAGAGTGGAATTTTCTTGCAAAGTCCTTGTCACATGGACGTTTCTGTCTTCTCTCTGGTTATACTCGGAGATACTTTTCAATAAAAGTGATTTTTAATCCTTTTGACTATTTCTTTGTTTTGCTCACTTTTCCCATACTTTCACATTTTGAGGCTTTTATGATATGATATGGGTCGATATGAAACGCTTCTAAACGACGTTACATTCGAAAAAGTCCACATGTTTATAAATTTTGCATATCATTGTAGTAATAAATATTATTACGTTAGTGTTCTGTAGAGTTTAAGTGAAACAATTTGTAGAAAAAGACCTGAAATGCGGCGATGCAGCTCATTGTTTCTTCGTCACTCAGGGTACCTACTCACAATGATGCTGTTCTTGAATTTTGTACAAAAAATTCAACAAATACGGCTTTGCGAACTTCCCAGTTAGCTGATAAACTCTGTATGACTTTTCTTCCTGCTTTGATTACAAAAGTAAAAATTCGCTGTGTCTCCTGGAGATAAGTTAAAGCAAGTGTAAAATGTGTTTCGAGAATTAGAAAAACATTGACATAAGTTGCAGTCCAAGATGATTATTTTGGAGAGGATACAATAAATATTGTCCAATAAATTAAAACGGAACCGGGTATTTGAAAGCTAAATTCAAGCGCCATATATACAATCAGGTGACTTATCGCCCCATTTCAAACTTCTATTGAAAGTAAGTACGAACTGAGAAGAAGGTTTAAAAAATCCATTTATTTACAGACTTAACAAATTACTCAGCTTGTGTATTATGACATTAGTTATCGTTGCCTTATAAAAAGTCAACTTAAAACTTAAGTAGTTAAAGTATGAATATTCACAAAGCAAAATTCTATTACAAAATTTGGTTCGAACCTCATGTTCACGCGAGTAAAAGGCAGCTGCCAAAGACTAAGGCAAATTAAAGTAGCTCTAAGAGGTGGACGAAAATAGTACGAAATTCAGCAATCGCTGCCAAAAGCTGTCTCTTAATTTCAATAGCTCCCTTGTTATATTATTTACATCCTAGTAGGAAATGACAAAAATAAAAGCAAAAATTTAAAATTAAAGAAAAAAAAATCTGACAGCTTTCAGATTTTACATTACGCCCAAAGGGGCGTTTTTTTTGTGTTACCTTTATTTATTAAACATCCTATTCTTCGTAATTAAACCATAAAATTCAATTCAACAGCAATCTCGCATATTATTTAAAAGACCATACCTTTAGAATTTCCGATACACAGTCTCGTGCGCTGGACGTAATTTTTTTTTCATACACTGTTGCCATTGCCTGTTTTGAAATCGTTCAGTTTCTTAATCAAAAACACATAAATGCCTTAAAAATATGAAATATATAATAAAGCAAATTCCAAACTAATTTGGGCTTCCAGATGCTCATATTCGGGGGTGGAAACCTACGTTATTCAAAATTTGATGGCTCTAGTTACCTTTGTTTTATCACAATGCGAGAAAAATACATACATTTATGCAGATTTTTCATTATTTAATTTCTGTAAATATAATACAAGGCTCTAATATTTGGTGGCAGCAATTTAAAAAGTGATTCGCCGTTTATAGTGAATCAAAGAAAGGTGCCAAAACGAAATTGACATTCCTTTTGGGCAAATTGCCCTTTTGGACTAAAAAGGTAATAGATTAGTAACTAGAATCTTACAAATTGAAATCTCATGTTTTGTATTCATGCCCGATAACTTTCATCATAGAAGAAATATGTCATATAATCAGTCAAGTAACTAAAAAAAGTGATATCACAGTGAAACTCGACTTAATGGCATGTATGTCTTTAACAGTATCATTCACATCATCACCGCAGTAACAATATCGTTACTACTACAGTATCGTTACTAGGTATCTTATCTTCCATTTTGGAATTCTTTGCATTTATTTGCAAATTTGTGAAAACATTCTGTGATTTAATGATTATTTGAGCAACTTTCATACTTTCTTTATTCTGATTGCAGTTAAGTTCAACCATTCGTGATTATTATCTCTGAATCAAGCTCAATGAAGCAATGATCAAGTTATATCTATTCCAGACATTCTGAGGCTACAATTTATCCCAGATTCAATATTAACCAGACTAAAATTGGCTTTTATTTCAATTTTTATATACAGCTTAATTTCTGAATAAAAGAAAATTATACAAAAGTGCTTTCTCTTTCCAGACAGTGACATGTATTTAAAGTTGTTTTCCACTGCTTTGCTTTGAAACTCTGGCAAATTCTGCCGACTCCTAGTAATTTATCATTGCAATGCATGGATATAATGCTTAAACAGCAAAGGAAATATAGGTTTTTCTTTTATCAGATTTTACAGCGTTTTTCTTCCGAATGTTTAAAACGAAACACGTATTCGAGACACATTAATCGACTTTTCTGAAACTTTTAATTCATTTTCCCCTCGTAACTCCTGAATTAGGGTTTCATACAAAAGAGAATAATTTTTATTTTTATTACTTTACCATTTGCAGTTTTATTTTTCGGGTTTATTCTAATAATGAACCTTTTATTAATTTGATTATGTTTAGCTTCAATTTTAAACCTTTTCCACGGCTGCAATTATTAATATTGTTAGGGAATTGCCTTGTTTTAATTGCAATTTAATTTCAATTTTAATTTTAATTGCTTTCATAATTTTAATATATATATATATATAGATAGATACATAGACATATAAAATGTATAAACCTTGGAATCATAATATCAAAATTCCGTCACTATATTGCAGTAAATTAATCTTTGGACCAAGGAAAAGGGAATATAATTATCTCGAATTTTCGAACATCCTGATAAAATAAAGTTTCATTTGGTTAATGCATTTGGAATTGGATGGTTATTGCTTAAAATTAGAATATCCCATGGATATGTTCATAGAAAGATAGAGTTAAGAAACGAAATACTCTAATCGATCATATTTAAGACGTCTCTTGTATTATATATCTTTCCGCTTATCATGTAACTCCTTAAATATCCTAAAGCTTTCACAATCATTTAGGCATATAGCTTGTTCTTTTATCAGCTCCCATTAAAAAATCTCCACTTATACGTAACTTTGTGTTCGCTCTTTTATACCATTACTATGCTATATTTATACCTTCTAAACTTCATACCATCATACCATGTTTCGTCAGATGCCATACCCTGCAGGTAACGAAACGGCTGCAAAGCTACGTTTACTTCAGGCAAAGTGTAACAAAGTTTTGTTAGCAGAGTCTGACCAGTTTTTGACAATATATTGCGTTAACCAGATAAGCCCTTTTACAGCTTTCTTCGTTCAAGGTTCTCTGCTTTTCGGTTGAACGCTATGCCATGGATGTAATTAGAATTCGACTATTTACGTGATAGTTTTCTTTATTACGATAAATATATAAATAAAACCTTTTCGTTATAGCAGATTCATTGAAATATAAGCGTAAAAATGCTTAGTGACATTTGTATGAAATGCGTACCTAATATTAAATGCAAGATTGTAAGTATTTTGAGTGCTTAAAAGCTGACATCTATCAAAAACGTGGAAGCTGTTGGTTTTAAGATTAGGAACACGAGCGCATGGAAACGGTGGGCAAAAGTAAACATCCTTAAGCTCCTTGGTTTGACTGAAATATGGGAATTTTTTTAACTTTCTCGTGCCAAGAAAATCTTGAAGTGTTCTTCCTCTAATAATATAGACATCCAATATTCTCTCAGACACTTCAAATTTGCTCTCACTGTGTAAGTGCTTTATGCTTCGATTTTCCTTTTGTGTTTAAAAAGACTTGTGTTGATGTTGTTTGCCCAATCTTCTTGTTTTCAACCTATATCATAAGAAAATGCTATAAAATTTATTAGTATTGAGCTTAGAATAAATATACGATACTGTTTAAAATTTTCAGTTCCCAAAATTATTCATTAATTAGCTATTATTACAAATTATTTAATTATATGCCTGCTATATTGAAACATTTATACAGTTATAATAATGAAACATCTTAGAGTATAATATCGAAGTTTTAGCCTATAAATGTGAAAGGAAAGGAAGAAATTTCATCCGTTGCATGAAATTTCATGAGGTAAAATATATGAAATAATCTTAGTACCTTTTTATTGCACAATTTGTTGCTCGTTATTTCTTTTTGTTGTTTTAAACCCACTCAAAGCATAATTAGCAAACCACAAAAGGCATTTAATACTTTATTCATAAATATAAATACGTGTTTAAACTGTTCTGTTTGACTACAAGAATAATTTAATGCTTTTTTAGGCATCAAATAAAAATTTAATCGTCTATTAAGTTTAATTGAGAGGAAATGTGGAGAAAAATAAATGAAAAGTAAATCAAATGGTTTTATTGTAGAAATTTTATATAGTCCCACTAATAATGTTACTCAAATGTTTTTATTTTAAAAGTGCAGGAAGGAATAAAACTGTAAAAATAAAGAAAACGGTGAAATATTAATTAACAGTTTTTACTTCTTTGTGCGAAAGTAAATTATAATAGCCAAAAACTTCGGTTATCAGCTTTCAGCGGAAATATCCAACGGAAATTTTGGCCTTTTCCGAATCCATTTTGACTAGTTTTGTAAGGTGGCATTTGTATGTATGGACAGAATAAATGACTCTTTATACCAAAACGGATTGAAAAATGGATTCAAATGAAATGTTTCGTGATTTCTGTCCGTACGTTACGCATCTCCCTTAATTCAAAAACGATTAGCCGTAGAACGTTGAAATTTTGTATATGGGGCTGCTGTAGCATCTCGATATGCGCCTTTCTTATTTTTACTTTCTTTTACGAAGTAAAGGAAGTATTGTAACCTCGAAGAATTTCGATTTTGAGATTTCAAAGGGAAATATCCATTTTGACCGTTCCCAAATCCATTTTGACTAGTTCCGTTGAGACGTCTGTACATACGTATGTCGCATAACTCAAAAACGGTTCCCCGTAAAATGCTGCAATTTTCTATTTGGATTACCTATAATATCTAATTGTTCAACTCCTTTTTTGGCTGCAGTGAGCTGGGCCAAAAGAGTCCGTTAATCAAAGGGTTTTAAAAACATATTATAAATGAAAATTAGAAAATTTAGTAACCTGCCAGTATTTTTTTTCTTTTTTTATGGTCACCTGAGAATAACTTAAAAAACATAGTGTTAGCTATATAAAAGAATTACATTTATTTATAGGGTAATAAAGGATTTTACTCTCTTACTTAATATTTCAAGTAAAATTATTGAATTAATAATTGCATAAATATTTGATTTTGATGGAAACTAATCTTTTAGCAACAGTGTAACTGTCCACTTTATCAAAGAATTGGAGGATCGTATCCAATTTAAAATGAAATAAGTTTAAATAAAATGCAACAAAAATATGTATAAATTAATAGGCATACAGGGAAGTCATGTAGTTGGTGTCTTCATCAGATTCTTTTGTTTTGTTTTATCGTAAACGTAAACTACACTTTTCTTTTGAAGGTTTAGCTAAGGACTATTTTAACCGCCTTGCCTTGTATAAAAAAATTTATAAAATAAATATTTTCCTCTGGAGGACTTACTCAAGGACAGTGATAATCAAAATAGCAACCGCTGAGAAACTAGCGATTATATGAAGAGCACCTTTGAGAGAGAAGAGGAGAAATGACAAGTAATTTCTTTCTTATTCAAGCGTGGATCATATGAAAATAATATGAAGATGGAGGAGTTGTTATTTATAAACCAAGTAATCACATTAATAACTTGTCCACTGGGCAAAATTAGCTTATTCTAATAATAGAGCTAAATTCCCTGTAACTAATGTTACATTCTTAAAAATTATGTCTTACATGAAACAATTTTATAAGAAACAAAGAACTGGTTCAAAGAAGAGAGTTTATGTTAGTTAAAATTGCTCTAGTTTTCTCACATAACCCTCGAAATTTAGATTTTAAGATATAGATATTTATTATAGAAAATATTAGATAATTATTATAATAAAATATTAGATAATTATTATAGAAATATAATAATATAGTGTTTATTGTAGAAATAATTTCTCTTCATCAAGGTGAAGCACTGTTAAACAAGACTGGAAGAACTCAGAGCTTTCGATTTCTGTACGGCATGAGAGCGCTGTAAATATACGGCGAGCTGAGAGTCCTCTCGAGAGGTTAGTGGTAGAGAAAGAGAAGTGGAAGATCCACTGACCCATCGCTCCGAGTGCTCTCCATCAATATTTGGGGCGAAAATGAACAAAGTCTTGCTGTCACCCATGTGGTGCTCAAGGCTCTTGCCAACGACAGACACAATCTTTCACCCCTTGCCACTATGAATTTCGTGGGCTTTTTCTGGTGTTAGTATCATACACGTGAGATAAGACACAACAGCAAAAACAAGCGATTCTCTTTTACAAGATGTCGCTTTTTTCCATTTGTCTTCTATTTCTTAAAAGTTTCACAACACTGAGCTAATAATTTATAAAGATTCCTCTCGGCTTTTATTAAATCTTTTTGTGAATTTCAAATATAAAATTTGCATTCAAGTATCTTTACAATCTCCCCCCAACAAATTACTTTTTGACATTTATACGAGAAAACATTTTTTACACCTAGAAAGAAGGTGTATTATTTTCCGTTATTATGTAAAATCATGTCTTAATAAAATGTAACAATAGGCACGATTATGTATTGGAACGAGAATAATGAGAAGAATCTAGAACAGCCCCAGGCAAGTGTTGCCCTTGCGCGAAATTTAAGACCTTTAATTTACCTCTTGCCACCGATTGTGCTTGTGTCGTCCTTTGGCAAAGCAAGATAATTTTATTTCAAACTTTGTGTTACTAATTAACAAACGCTAAAATTTAAAAACAGTAAATGAACATAATATTTTAAATCTAATTTTACTTTTTTTCATGTTATATCTGATTGATACAGCCTAATATATGAAATAATAATTTTGGTGAGAATTTTGAAGCTTTATTGTAATTAATAAAAGGTGTTTCTAATTACATATATAACATAAATGGTCTAGACTCTTTTATTTTATAGAATTTTTATGTTGGTTTAAAGTGCTTTAATATAATTTTTTAATTCTGAGGTGCAAATTCTTCATTCATGTATCACACACTGTAATCTGAATTTTTCTGATTTTTGTTTCTTCATTTTAATAACTATGTAGCTTACATGTTTATGCATGAAACATTAATATGACACATAACGTTAAATTTAAAGTAAATAATGTAGGAACTCTGTTGCGAACGTGTTGCTAAAGTGCCGTATTAAACGGGTATTTCTAAATCGATTACAGTGAAACTTCCAAATTCATATGTGTGACTTTTCTCTCTGTTTCCTCTTTCATTATTCCAAATAGGCTCTGACGGGCTCTAGCCGTGTATTGGCCTTGGCCACTACTAAGGTCGGAACCGGTGATCTCCTTATTATCGAGGCACCTAATAGGCGGGCCAGCATTGCGTTCTATGAAGGGATGGATAAATTATATCCATACCTTCTCTGGGATTCGAACCCGGGACCTTCGGCACGGTAGTCAGTCTCACTAACCCCTTTATCATTTGGGTGGCCTACGAAAATTAGCTTATGTAAATGTGTTATTTTTTTAAGTTCTACACCATCTCTGTTATACGCTATTGATAAAGGTTTAAAAATTTCATTTTTTCTGCAAAGATTTTAAAGCATTAGGAATTACTTAAAAACTAAATAGTAAGAAAGAAATATTTCAAAAATAAATGCATGTAACTTCATCAGCAAACATATTAATTAATTTCTAATCGTAATGCTGACGAATACATGTTTTACTTTAATATTAAGAATACTTCGCCACTTGACTAGTTTGCTACTAAACCTTCTACACTATTTGGTTTACTGAAAAGCGTTACGGCATAATAATAGTAAACTAACAGTTTACTAACAATTTAATTACTAACAGTTTAGAGAGCAAAAATTTCTTAATCGTTTTCTAGGACATTTCCTAAGGACGTTATTGAATATCAAATTTTGAGAATTTTAGCAACACAGTAATCCTTAAATTGAGTAACTTTTCTTACAGAATGATATAGCTCAAAATTCATAGAAATGTGTATTTCATAGCGAAATACTTGATAATTCAATATCCATAGAAATGATTATTTTACAGCAAATCAATGGAATTATTTTGGATCATGATACAAAATCATGACTCAGACTCCTGAAACTGAAACTTAGATAACCGATTTAAACCTTCATTTCTAGAGGTAATTCTGTTAATGTATGTTTGATAGCTGATATATTCTTTTATCAATGTGGATCATGTACCTAGTTGCAAAGTTTTAAGTCGCTAACTTTTATAGACTATTTTGGACATTGAAATTTGTTAATTATACAGACGTTTGCAAAAATTCGAAGCACCATGAATTAAGTGGTTATTTTTGATGAAATTGAGTATGTGTATAGCTCATACACAGATAACAAAATGATTAAAAAGTCAAGGTTATAGTACCCGTTCATGGTTCACAATCACCCATTGAGTGTTCAAATTAATAGCTGGTTGAACCGCCCCTGGTGCAATGTATGCTTGAATTCGTCGAGGCAAGGAGTGGTATAGGTTTCTAATGTCATCTTGCAGCAATTTCCTTGTAGCAGCCATTGCTGCCAACATCTTTGCACAGCAGTGTCTGTACGCTGCAGGTGGCGGCCTATTGCTTGGTGTGACCACCGAACTTCAAGCAACCCTACGATGCGACCACCTTCGAAGTCGTTTAGTTGTCTGTAGGGTCTTCGATATCATCGTAATATCATCTTTAGTTGCTTCTTTAAGGAATTACAATGGCAGCAACAAGAAAAGATAAATTTTCCGCCTCTGTTATTGGTTTTATACTTTACGTATTGCACACTAGAAACGCGCGCTATGATCGCAATTCTTGTTCATTTGCTTTGAAACTTTGATCACTTGCATATTCGATCAAGATGTTTTCGCATACCAAATTTCGTCAAGATCGCAAAAGTCCATCTTGTGCTTCGATTTTTTTTGCAAAAGAATGTATATCTATATAATTTAGTAGATAGGTTTATTGCAACTACACTATTGGGTAAAACGTTAGCAACGTTTCTAATTTTCATTGTAGTTCTTCAAAAAAATCAACTGGGATGCACGAAATTCAATGTTAGATAAAACTTCAAGTTGCCTTCGTGCTTCAAGTTGCCTTGCACTGCGCGCGCTGACTTCTTGCGTTTTGCGTATTCTGATGTACTAGAGCTGACATACTATGACTTTATGGTGCTGATATTTGCATATATATCACTTTTCTACTTACTGAGTGGCCTTTCATTACACTGATAGCAACTTTTCTACTTACTGAGGTGGCCTGTCATTATATTGATCGTAAAACGCCCGTTCCAATAGTTTCATGGTTGTATGTTGAAAATGAATTTGTGTTCCACAGTATTGTAGGATTAATATTCATTATGAAATTTGTTTACCTTCGAAGTTGTGAATGAAATTGGACTTTTTAATGCGAAACAAACAATTCGTAAAAATAAGCATTTTTATATCGTTAATGTAGCGAACAAGGAGTATTTAATATTTTTAACATGAATTTATGTAATAAATCATAAGCATCAGAAAATGAAGAATCTTATATCCACGTCTGTGTCTTGGCAATTGAATGGGATAAATGTAGCAGATGTTTTAGTGCTTGTCTTTTCTAAACCCCAGCGAGTTTCTTTTAGAATGCTTTCCACGAAGAAATACTTTTCTGTAAATATATAGCTCTCAAGTGCTTGAAATTTCAAGTATTCAGGTGCTTGATTTTTTTTTCGTTTTACCTAGATGTGTTTCTTGAGGTAGGCTTTAATAGGATTATTATTACAAAATTAATATTTACATTAGGATACCTTTACCTTTTGACATTTTAGTTGTGAAGTGACCTTGAAAAAGATGTGAGGCTTTGATCGAAGACTGTGTTCCTTATTTTAAGTTTAGTAAAGTTAATTATAACAAAAAACCTGTGAGCTATTTTCCTAAGGAGAGAGATGTATTCATGGAGGATTTTGTAGAAGAACCTAATTCCAATTGTTTTACACATGAAGGGAACAAGGAAATCTTATCTCGTTTTTAACGCATTTGCTTGCTTGACGCTCCCGTATGGAAAGCGATAAAGTTTTAGTTTTTGAAATACTGTATACATTATATTGTATTCTAACATGTGTAATCTGTACTCTTAATTTTTACCTCTAATTTAAAATCCAAATTCTCGAAGTCTCCTGGAAAGTTTTTGCCACGGATAGCCTGTTTGCCATATACTGCGGACATCCTGTCTTCCATCTACAATGCTTTTTTTAGGTTTTGGAGACATGAAAGCAGCTAAATTGGAAACAGTACTTCTCACACACTGAGACAAAATTTTTATTATCGGTCAAAAAACTCGTGTTTCTTCCACATTTAGCACCTCTTATTTACTAATAGAATCGGTACTATTAATGTAGTTACCATCCTTACGAGCATCACAGTCGCTGGTACTGGTATCCCGCAGCATATCATCTTCGAAGTCGTCTAGAGCACTGAATATTCTATACTTCAAAAATTTTTAATGCTTGTTTCAGGCTTGCCACTTTCTCAGGCTACAGAACTTAAAATGGCTACCACTCAGAATACGTCGGCTGCCTTTCAGGCTACCATTCAGAATACGTCAACACGCTCGTTTCGCACTCGGGCGATTGAGTTTTCCTTTTGGTGTAAGATCATGGTTTCAAGTACTCATTCAATCATCATAAAATTTTCGGAAGGACTTTTCTTTTAAATAACGCGATGCTGTGTTGCATGCAGCTGTACTCTTGATTTTCATCTTCTTTATTGCGAAAACAGAATGTTTACAACCCAAACAGAAAAATCACCCAAACAGAAAAATCGTAGCACGAATAATATAGGATAATTAATATTTTGTTTTACCTGCAATCAAAGGACGCATAAAACCACTTTTGTAATATTTGCTTAAGTACTAAATGAATTAATCGAGTTGTTTCCCAACTTGGTTGCAAAATAAATGTAGTTTGCTGTTATACAAGGATCTAGACAAAAGTTCGGAAAATCGGGGGGGGGCAAATATAATCCTTCGTATTTTCTTCTAAATACTTGCAGACTTATATATATATTTGAAAATAATTTAATTAAAGTGTACTCCTTAATCAGGCACACATCCTGATGATTTTTTTATTATATGTTGTTGTGTTTCATGATTTAGTTAATTATGTGAAAGCGTAATGGTTCAGAATTTCTTGAAAAATGTGCTGTAGAAGCATCATAGGCTAAAGCAAGCTAATCTAAAATTGATTTTGGACACACTAACCTACAAATCGTAAAGCCCGCTCGAAAATGGCGTCAAGAATTGGATTCTGCATCAGGATATTGTGTCTGTTTACACCTTGTTTGCCATGCCGCAGTTTTGGGGTTCAGAAATCACTTCTCTTATTAGCTAAATGTAATTATTTGCAATTGACTTTTCTTCCCTGAAATATAAAGTTTAAAAAGGTAAAATTTAACACCGTGGAAAAATCACAATACTAAATGCTTTTAGAAAAAATTACTTCATCAAGCAATTTTTATTAGGAGAAAAACTTCTTTCACACTTTCTTTTATGTTAAAATCGATGAATACAATCCGCAGAAAATTCTTTAGGATATTAAAGTGTGAGAGCTATATTAATATATTTTCAAGATAAATTTTATTAACTTTCAGATAACTGTTCTCATATGTATGCGTATGTTTATAAAATACACAGGCTTTCCCAAAATAAAATGTTTGCCTACATTTTGCAGTACATTTTTCCATTAAGTTTGTAAAGAGTATATTTACAAAAGGAGCGTATTAAGGAACATATGACAAAAAGAGCAACAAAAATTACAGACTTTATGAAAGATAATTGCATTGCGTAAATTCAAGAGAAGTGATAAAACCTATTTCCTAATTTTATAAAAATTCATCTTCGGAAGAAGATTCAGAGACATTTTCATCATTTTCCAAATTTGTGCTAGTAAGTGAAGCAGCACTCCCTTCTGTTGTTTCTTCGCAACTTGCAATCTCACACCACTTTTCAAATTCAGCCTTAGATTCTTCTCTTATGACAATAATCTTATAAGCGCAGAACGTTCCAAGAGCCATCACGGAAATGAAAATTATTACTCCGATAATAATGAGTAGATTCTTGTTGCTCAATAGTTTCATGTACTTGGGGACTGCAGGAAGCACTTTAAGTATAAATACATTCGTAATCCACTTCCTTCCTCGGGCTTTGTCCTGAATCTGGCATGACCAAGTCCCTTTGAAAAGACATTCAAGTTGTCAGAATAAAAGACATATAATTATTACAATGACTGTTTACAAATTGTTGTTGAGGTTTTAATTAAAATAATTCTATCACCTTTGCTGTTGAAGAATAACAAATGCGCTGTTATATAAAATTCACTTTTCACGTTATGTGAAACCACTTTCTGTTATGTTTCCCATGTTAACATACTTTGATATTCGAACCATAATTTCTAAACCATAATCTAATTATCGGAAAAGTCAAACAACAAGAATCAGCGTTATATTAATAAATTTTCCAGGATTAGTTTCGATGATTTAATTACCGAACCATCGAAACTAGTCCTGTAACATTTACTAATGTAACTCGACTTCTCCAATAACGATTATTCGGCGTGGTGTTTTAACCTAAATCGTAATCTAATTCTTATTGCATCTCGTCTAACATATGCAATATATTGGATTGCACAGCACCAGTGACTTTCACTTATTTATCTGTTACTACTTGCTAGTTTTCCACTTATTTATCTGGTAGGCAAGAGAATAGATAAGCTTAAATGTACGTAAGTTCGAAAACGTCATCATAAAAAATATCTTTTTGGAGCAAATCATCTTTTATACTGTTATTTCCTAAAGCAACAAAACGATACTTACCTAGAGTAAGTAACATGAAGACACAAATGCATAGCCGAGGTTAAGCATGCACACAAATTTAAGATTTCAGCATTGGCTGCATATAGGTTGTATTTTATAGTCACCTTGAAAGAGCTTTGCTTTCATTGTAAAATGTAGCTATTTTTAGAAACCGACAGTAAATTGTAAACATTCGTTATGGTCAGCTTAAAGATAGTTAACTGATATAAGCTGAGAGTTCTTTCGCCAAAGTCTGACAAATGTTTGAGATTTGAGTAGAAAAGATTTTCTTATGTCAAAGTCCCCCCCTTTTGCCATAAACCGGAGTTATTTAAAAAGGCTAATAAAAATCCCTACTTAAGATAGAGTAACACTCTTAAAAGTCCTCAGAACTTTCGATTTTTCATTGGCTTTAACGCGTTCTTGAAATTCCAGTAACTAGTTATTTATTCTATATACTTAAATATATTTTACAATGATTTTGTTTCCCTTTAACTGGGTGCCATGAAAGTATCTCATGAATAATTAAGAATGGCAGCAAAAGATGAGCCTCTCTTTCGCCACTTATGCTGACAAATGTGCTTGCTCACTTCAGTTCTATGTTATGATAGAGAATACCCTGGAAGATGAGATCCGAGTGTCTAGTTTATCTAGCTTCCATGTGTTCTAGTTTATATGTAACTTATCAAAAGAACATTCGTATCGTAGGATTTTAGTCTCTCCATTCCCAAAGACCCTTCCTAATTTAGAATATATATGGCTTTTCCAAAATTCGAAACAGTGTTTCAGTTATAAAATTCTAGCTAAATTGGTTATCTTTAGCAACTAGAATGCTTGAGAAGTGTGTAGCGACTAATCGTTTATTTCTAAGGCTATAACGACAAGTCCAAAGAAAGAAGGGATAAATTACTCTAAGAATATTTACAGTTGGCCTCTCTCGGACTTACAGGAAACCTCCACTCGGGCTTTAACTTAGGTAGAAAATACGAAACTAATCTAATGCTAACTAACTAAAAACTAGCCGAACTAAAAACTAGCAGAAGTAACTAACAGAGTTAGGACTTATTCAAAGCTCACCGGCGAATTCTAACAGGCCTTTAACAACACAGCCGAACATAATAATATGTGGTTTAAAGCAACGACGTATAGGTAGACCACGCTCTACTAAGAACTTCTAAGCTCTTCTACGGAAGTGACAAAGGCTTCCCCCTTAAATACTGGTTCTACCTCATTTACATAAAATGCTAGCTTGAAAACTCATTCTGGCAGGGAATGGTAGGTAGAAAACAAGACAATAAGGAAAGCTGTTCAAAATTAAAAATTATTATTAGGAAATTAAAATAAACCCTACACAACCACTAAACATGTACCACACAGAAAGGTTATTTTTAAAGAACACGCTCTAAGTTCACTAGCACATCTGCAAAATATAGTAATACTACTTTTATTATCTACGTGTAAATATGAGTAATGGATTGATAACGTAAGTTAAATATTAAGTAGTACATTAATTTGTAAACCTTCATCTCCAACTTTGCTTACTGACTAACCAATTTTACTCGCTCAACTTTACTAACTATGAATCTATATGCTTCGAATGGGATGCAATCCAGGATTTTTCTGGTAATCTCAGAAACTGTGCATATCCGCTGAGCTATCTCTATCTAATTTCTCTATTACCTACCAATGAACATATTTTATTAACTATGTGAATGTTTTAATTCTATATCCAAACTCTGCATGTAAGTATTAGCCTCTCATTTCCCAGTTTTGTACGAGGTGAGAAAAATTCGAATATATAGATAAGCCTTTCGTTACACTTTGACGGGGCATATCCCTGTTTTTCCAAAGGTTTTTCGTTATTCGAAAGCAAAGCTCTTTTGTTCTGACAAGAAATATTATTCTAAAATAAAAATATTAAATAAGGCAAAAATTACAAAAAGTTTTGCTTGTCGTTAGTTTGCGGACACTGTAAGAATATTTAGAGCATGTTATTTTACCAATATTTTTTTGGAATAATATTTAATACTTACATTAGGAGAAACAATTCCAGAACAAAAGGATTTCATGATCATTTTTAAACATATTGTATTTTATTCTGTCTCTGAAAGGATAGCAGTCAAGTTTAGTAAATCGTGTGCCAGGTTCAAAAGTTTTTAAAGATGTTTGCAACTGCCTTATTTCACAAAGCCTGGTTGTCTTACATAAACAAAATTGCATATTAATTAAAATCATAACACTTTGATTATTTAGGGTATAAAATTACTTATTTGACGAAACAAATTGGCTTTTGATAAATTTATATAATGCCCTTTAAATATTTTTAATTTGGTATAAGCTAATGCATTGAAATAAAGCGTTTTGCTATGACCTCAGGTTAAAATGGGAAATAAAATTATTGAAGTAAAATGTAATATATTCCCTTCTTAGCTTTTGCGTCTTAAGCTTGTTATGCTAATTAATATATTATTAAAGCTAGAAATTCGAAATACCCACAAAATTAAAGAATTACTGGAAAGTTATACAGACACAAGTCTCAAAGTTTTTCAGGACACATCCTAATGCTAATGTGCGTATCTCATAAGATGGCATTATTTCCATGAAATGTTTCGGAGAGGCACAACGAAGAAGAATGGCTGAGAAGAATGTCTTAGAAAGACGTAAAAGTAGAAAAAAAAGAAAAATATCTTATCATAATATTCTTCTTGCGTTTGTAAGGTTTTAGTTAAACTAACCAAGTTTTATTTTAATTTAAAACTTTCTATCTCCTCTCTGTTTCAACTTCCCGTCAGAAGAAGCTATTTTCAGCTTATGCTAATTTTGAAGTACAGCGAAGTACTATTTAAACCAGAGGTAGAAACCTCTCAATGTGAGAGAACTTAGTCTCAGACCACGGTCACTCTGCTCAACGTTCGCCTGAGCAGTTAGCAGTTTAAATTTATAGGCCATAGTGCTTACTACGTGATTGCATTGTAAAACCATTTGAAGTGCGTTAGTATTAGTATATCTTGCTACGCACCCTTTTAGGTAGAGGCCAACTTCCGCGAATTGCTCTGCGAAGCAACCTTTGATTTAAGTTCTATTTTAGGTTTAGTTTTAAATTTATTTGATTGTTAAGTTCGACCCAAGTGCGGTCTTTTACTTTCTGTATCCCTCCTGAGTTGGGGAGTTTGTAAATAATAGTGATTTAATAAACAAGGATTTTAAATCCCTTCACGTGCAGTTATTATCCAGCACAGCAGTTACATCAGAACAAAGCTTACGTTTCAGCAGCTCACTGTTCCAGTTCAGGACTGAAAACTTGAGAAGAAACACCCTGGTAAATATTTCACAATGTTCTCAAAGAACACACAAAGAATACTCAGTCCTGATACGTTATGCTCTTTCATCCTCACAAGGAAACCAATGCGTTTGAACAGACATTTTTCATAATTGTATATGTTTTGGAAAACAAAAATGAAAGATGAAAATTTCGTATACGTCGACAAAAATACAAAACTTAAAATCATAAAAAGTCAAGAAAAAAAATGGGGGGAGGGAAGTCACCAGTCACCGTAAATGCATAAGTCCACCATTTGGAACCTAATAGCAGGGAATTATAATGTCTTGAGAAGTAAATGATTCCAAGTTCAAAATATAATTGTATTCAATAGAAACAGCGTAATTCCTTGAGTCAGAATCATTTTGTGACAGATGTAAGCAATCCGTGCTGCAATATATCCTTCTCTAGCTGTTTCCATACGCAGATTTCGAAAGTAGTCTTATGATAGATATTCCAGAACATCTGAAGTTTCAGGTTCATTTCCCTTAGAGTATTTTCAGGTTATTACTCTCATACAGTATCTTTTCTAATTAATCCTTTCCCACATTTGCTCATTTATCTTTTATCTGATAAAGAAGTACACTGCGGAAAAAAATGGTACAGTTCTGTATCTCCTGTTCTACTGGGACGATTGATGAAATTCAACTTGCGTTTTTCATGTCTCGATAGCACGACTTAGGATATGTATTAGATTTATATATAGTGTTATTCTAACATACGTATTTCGGACTTTTTCTAAAATAACTTTTTTTCCATATTTCGATTCTACGACTTAATCTATGATAAACTCCTAAGTTTTATAAAAATCGCACGAGTACTTTTTAAACAATCAGCTCTCAAAATTTTAGCGTCTCAGTGTTCGTTGGATTTGGTATATATTTATTAATCTCTCTTTTTTTTTTTGTTAAACGTATTTGATTCTTCCTTTCATATTTCGAAATTTAGGTTCATTCAAAATTAAATTCGCCGATTTTTATGATTTCTTTTTAAAATTTGCATTTTTAAATACATTTTATAAATTTTTGGAAAAGAATTAGTTGTAATCTATAAAATTCTTACCATCATCTTAAAGTACATGTCCTTCTAAGCCTACCTGCAAAAATTTAGAATTCACTATTCAAATTTCAGAAAATATACGTGAATTTATATGTTGGAGAGTTTTGAAATTTGGCATATTTGTTGAAATCGATAAACATCAAATGTGGTTTAGGCACTTTGCTAAAATTATGTGAAAACAGTAACGATGTGACTTTTTCTCCTATCGTTTACAATGAAAAAAATAGGAAAGGAAAATAGATTGCTACAAATTAAGAAGTTTGCCAAGTGAATTATACTTGACGCAAACTGGAAAAAATACGTCAAGACAAATTTTTGAATTTCTCCGTAAATTTTGCACCAAAGTTTACAAAATTTAATGTTTAGGCATAAAATGAGTCGTAGAATAGAAACATGGGAAAAAATCGGAATGTCAGTTTAGAAAAATTCCGTTTTTGTGTCAAAATACCTATATAAGAACAATGCTATATATATATATATATATAATACATATCCTAAGTCACGCTTTCAAGACGTGAAAAACTCAATTGAATTTCGTCAATCGGTCCAGTTGAACGGGAGATATAAAACTGTTTTTATTTTTTTCTCCGCAGTATACCTAATGGACATACCTAATGGACATGCTGCTTTTACGCTTTGCATGCTATAGGGATTGTCGACTTAAATCATATGCGACACACCTGATTAGAGACTTCACCATCACGTGAACATTTCCTTTTTACTATTGTCTGCTCCTCTTTTCATTGCCTCTAGAACAATAAAATTCTTCCATATATTTTTTCCAAACACCTGTCTTCCTCTTCATTCTTTAAATCCCTGCTTTTTTATATATTTCGGAATCAAGTTTCATGAAGTTCTCGCTGCCATATCTATAATCCAAAGAGTGATACTAGAGTGCGTTTCTACTAGTAGCCTTGTAAAACAACTATCTATCAAGTTATTAAACGCTGTGGTCGGATATTTATGACTGTTCGTTTTTAAATATTTAATTGCGGAAATGAAGCATTTCGTATTTTTCTACGGTAACATTAATTTTATCAAGTATATTAGTTTGCTGCAGTAAGGTTAGTTACACACAACTAACATCATTCTGAGTTTTCAATCATTTTTAGACTATTCTGCTGGTAGTGCTTATGAATGCAAAGAGTCTGAAAAAAATTACCGAACTTCAGCATGAATCATACAATACATCCTACAAGAAAACCTGGTGTGCTTTATAGCGCTGTCTTATTCACAATGAAAGTGGACGTTTACCATTTCTTTTGCGCGCACAGACACAAAAAAAATACTTTACAACATTCAGACACATCTAGATCTCCGCATTGGACACTGCAGTACAAAATTCTCTCTTTCCATGAACATGTTGTTGATTATTCCTATGTATCTAGTTTAAGCACTATTGAGATTAGACTAGTAATAATCTTAATGATAATACGACGCAATTTTCAAAAGGAAACTCTGTCCTGTTTTTCTGAGCATTCAGCATTGCCGCAGCGTCACAAACACTGATCTATAAACTCTTTCGTTTTAGTTATTTGCTCAAAATGATTACCTATGATCTGTTTCGCCTCGTAAATCCATCATCAACAATACCCATAAACTTTAGATCCTTGCCTGCTCATATACTGTGTTATCAGTTGGATAAAAATATATTTTTCTTTCTTATGCGTAATATAATAACCTAAAAATAAACATTAAATACCATTATTATTTGTTAATTCTTAACATTGTAGATGATCTAATGCCTTCACATTTTGGTTCTCCACACCAATAGAAAATTTTTAAGAAAGGCATCCAGAGCTTCTGTGTTAGAATTATGAATCTCCTGAAATGCGGCATATTTGTCACAGCTTTTGCAGTTTGTCCACGGTTGTTTCTAGGAATTACGATTTCGTATCCATTTTGGTTTCCAACGGAAATGGTAATTTGTTTCTGTACTAATTCTTAGTTGCTGTTCTTGGCTATTCATTTCATTTAATATAAATGTGTTTAAAATTTTTAAATGCGTTCCATTTAGTTCATGAACGAAATACTGAAGACAGTTTTTTTTTTCCGGAAACATAAAAGCTCGATTTTTTTTAAGTCAATATTTAACAAATATTGAAATATAACGATTCTAATTGTAGTTAAGTATAGATTTACAATTAGTTTAGTAATACAAAACACTCCTTGAATATTTTATCAGAAGATCCTTGAATATTTTATCAGAATACTTGCTATCCTATATGGCCAATTTAGCACATTTTTCGATACAAATTTTTCTTTTTTTTCCCTCTCTTGAATTGTCTAAAGGAATAGTGCTTTTAGTGTATTCTTAATTGCATTTCCATTAGGGTAGTAAGGAAAGAATATTATATATTCTTAGAATATTAAACAATATTGTATATTAACCCTGATATGTCATTCATATATCCTTTTATATTTTTTGCCAACTGTTTGATACATATGAATGCTAAATGATTTTAAATATGTTTATAAATGAAATGGCGATGCCCTTTAGAAAACGAGAGTTAAAATATCTCAGTTTCATGATTTTAAATATGTTTGTAAATGAAATGGCGATGCCCTTTAGAAAACGAGAGTTAAAATATCTCAGTTTCATGATTTTAAATATGTTTATAAATGAAATGGCGATGTCCTTTAGAAAACGAGAGTTAAAATATCTCAGTTTCATGATTTTAAATATGTTTATAAATGAAATGGCGATGCCCTTTAGAAAACGAGAGTTAAGTTTCATGATTTAAATATGTTTATAAATATAATGTCGATGCCCTTTAGAAAACGAGAGTTAAAATAACTCAGTTTCATGATTTTAAATATGTTTATAAATGAAATGGCGATGCCCTTTAGAAAACGAGAGTTAAAATATCTCAGTTTCAGTGTTGTTAGACCGAAACGTATAACGTAACAGTAAAAAAAAGAAGTCAGGTTAATTTTGAATCTGGCAAAATTTCATGGTGAAATAGGCATATTCAGAGATAATTTAATCAGAAACACCCCCTGTTAGAGGATCCAAAATCTAGGTTACATACTCAGTCTAAAATTATGTCAGAGTTTTACCCATATTTTTATCAAACAAAAATCTTCAAAAGTTTTTTATTCCCTTACATCCTTACACTCATATATAATTCATACGTACCTGTCATATTTGGAAAGACCTCTTTAATTTCATACATGTTTACTTCAAGAGGGGATTTGTTTCCAAAGTCGGCAAATACTTTACCATTGTGCAGCCACTTTTGTGAAAGATCCTTAAATATTTTGGCTAGCTGAGCTCCATGGCACACTAGCATCAGTTGCTCTTCAGCTAGCACCTCTGCATTTGGTTCTGGAGGTACAACTGTCAATGCCGCTACTGACACCGGTTTCACAACAGCGGAAGCATAACGCATACTACAAATGTAAACACCATTATCATTTGCAACAAGTTTTTTGATCGATAATTCTAAGGGAGTGACAGTCATACGTTCTTGATCCAGTTTCAGAATCTTACCGTTCTTTGTCCACATAAGTATAGCTTCAGGATACTCTTTGTATACACGAGTGACTACTTGAGAGGTACAAGGAATGCTCACAGAATCGCCCTCCCTTCTTTCAAAGTTCAGATGCACCTTAAAAAAGGACGTGCATATATTATATTATCATTTTGTAAATTACATCATAATAAGTTTAATAACAAAAAATATTCTAATATTATGGTAAAATTCGCAGGGCATCAATGCTATATTATTATTACTTAAATATTATGCTTTGAAAGTTAGTATTTTTAATGAAATTTAAGTAGAATTTTACATTGCATAACCATGATATCTCTAACGTAAAGAAGAAATCGTGTTGTATTGGATTTGCATCGTGTTGTATATTAAAGAAAATACTGCATAAAACAAACGAGGCTCGCTTTTTTGGAATAATGAAGTTATTGATTTCTGAATTGAAGTTGTCTCACGTGTGCTTTGTGTTTCAAATGGCAACTGATTTTATTTTACTTCTAGATCTTCCAACATCTGTTTCTTAAAAAAATACATTCTATAAATAAATCACTCCTGAACTCCATATAACCGGAAATTTACAATATAATGCATTCGTCGCACATCTGCAAACCCATCATTCATTTAGCCGCCTATCACCGATAATGTTGGACAGGATGCACCACAGAAGGCGACCGAATGATACTCAGCAGAAAGGGTAGATCTTTCGACTTTTGATATGGAACAGCTAAATACGGATTAAAGAACCTCTTACCTCTCTTCCCCTGATACTACCTCTCAAAGACATTTTCGGCTCAAAGGTATTTTAAGTGTTACCATGTGGCAAAGGTACTATATACTTACAAGCATCAAGCCTGCTCCGGGTTCGAATCTGGCTCCAAGGTTTTACCAACTGGTTTTCTTATCACAATGAAACAGAGTGCCTTGCTATTGAACAACATTCATTCTCGAAATCAGCATGAAGTAAATATTGCTGCGTGTGTACGGGTTCGTAAAGAATTGAATGCACAAGTCTTTTCAAAGTTAATAAAATTTATTCTTTTCACAAGAAATAAAACAAAATGCTGAAATTTCTTCAGAGATATTCGTACGATATTGCAATATCTCACAATAATTATGTTTTAAACTACTAAAATATAAACAGAACACAAATTCAAAGTACAGAGAAAGCTAATCCGATCTCACCGCCAATTCGCTACAATCAATAGTAGCACTAAGTAAACAAATACAGTTCGCTTAAAACAACTGAATTGAGATGTTTTCCTCCAGCTTTTATAAGCTTTTTAATCATGCACGAGAACAGTCTGGTATTTTCTCAATTTTTCTGTATAGCAAAACAGTACAATTACGAGATATCTGCTTATCAAAATGTTAAATGAGCGTGCTTTCTCTTAAAAATCATCGCGCGCAGCATTGCACGGGGAAATGAAACAATTTATTTACATTTCTACTAAAAATAGCTAAATAAATACAAAATCAGTAACAATATTAAAAGGAAGAAACATAGTCCATAACATGCAAAGAATTCACCCAGTTTCGTCCAAAGAATTTTATTTTTTCACTGGAGACTTTGAGCACCCATTCCATATGCAAAATTAATAAAGCTGGAGCTAACATACTTTGTAGTTAAAAAAAATATTTTTTCATATGAAATGAATCTGTGAAACATTCAGGCATATGTTAAGGTATTCAAATTTATAAAGTATATTTTCACACAATAAATCAGAAGATATGTTTCTTTTCTAAATACACTCAGAATATATTGTGCACTCATCGCTTTACGTAAATACTATGATTATCTCAATTAAAAATCCTTCTATGTTGTCAATAAGTTTTGTGGATTAATTTATGATGTTTGTTTTCGCCATGTTCAACAGGATTTCTGTTTTACTTTATTTTCTTTAGTCAATATTTAAGAATTTGTTCCGTAGAGTTAACGTAGCCTATGTTAAGACAAGAAAAGAATTTACAGCATATTGCCTGCATAAACGTAATTTTTATAAAGTGCGTGTTTGTAACGAGACCAAAAATATACGATTTTACTCATAAAGGCTTCAAAATGCTCTTTCAAATATATTTATTTTTAAAATAGAATCTTAAATTTTGAATCTTAAAAAATAATGATATTCAAGAAAATCACTGGGTTAGTCAAAGCTGTTTTAGATTAGCTTACCAGATATTCTTAATAGTTATTCAAGGTCATTATTAGTCTGACCGTTTCTTCGATCTTTCTACGATTTCTACGATCTTTCTTTCTACGATTTTATTGTCTAATGAAAATTAATATTAACAAATGAGTACACTCAGAAAGTTGGATGTAATACTCCCGCTCCAGAAAGTGTATTTACCCTTTTCTTTCTACTTTCATATGTCTATAAAATATTGTTACGAAATGTCTAGCTACGGTAAGATAGCGTCCTCGCAAAGCGGGTTTAAGGGTGCCAGAAAATGGTAAGGGGCAGCAGGGTTGCCGGATTTCGCGCAAAATCGCACATTTGGCAATAAAATTGGTAAAATGCCATAGACAGATGGAGAACATTCTGGAACGAATTCTTACCAGTTTGGCCCAGAATGTTCTTGAATGCAGATCAAAAGCTATGTAAGCCCTACCTGTACGCAGAATAGCAATCTAGTGTTAAGTTGGTCGTGGAGTGTATCGCGAGTTGGTGCATCAAGAGTGTGCATCTTTGAGGCTATCGAGCGCATCGTCGAGTGCATCGCGAGTTGTAGCGTGGAGAGTTTAGAGAGTACGTTGAGTTTCGAGAGCGACTGAACTGAGTAGGAAGCTGTACTCTATGCTTTGCCGTAAAGCTGTCTTCACCGTTATAGCCTGATAACCTGAAGGCTGTGTTGCTGATTGTTTCAGCTGTTGGTCGTAGATTTTCGACGACTGTAAACGTGTTTTTGGAGCTGTCATGAGTAATACTGGCTAACAAACTGTGTTTTCATTCTTCATCAAGTGTTGTCTTTAAACACTTCAAATCCACCAAAGCTTACAAACGTCAACAATATATAACTTTAATGTAATAATAATTAATTTTCTTTGACTGTATTGCTTTAACTTTATAATGTTCCGTGCACTCAACATTATCTGAACAAAGTACGAAAGCATGCATGAATTAGAAAATTTGCAATGAAGAATAGTATTAAGAGGAAGAAATGTCCCTGACTTTGCTTTACGCTACAGAAAAGAAAGTTTGCAAGCAAACATTTCGCCGCATTTTTCTTTAGATTACAGATTTCAAATTAAAAAAGATTCGAAATTCCGCATGGTGTACGTAATGCACATAACTTTTTCTGACGTTACCTTATCAACTGAATCCTTAAGAGCCTGCAACGTTTCTGGAGACAAAGTGTATACTTCGTCTGGACATTTCTGTACATTGCACATACCATCCTGTTCAGCTGGTCCTTCACAGGCATTTCCATTAAACATTGGCTTCGGATTAGTACACGTTCGTTTCTGTTTTCCCATACCACCGCCACAAGATTTTGTGCATTCCCAGGCATTCCAGGTTGCCCATCCTCCATGCACAGGACATGTGATTTTGGTATCACAGTTCTTTATTTGTCCGCCTGCTCCAGGGCAACGTAGTTCTTTTTTCTTTCCCTCATAACTGCATGTTCTCACACGCCTTCTAAAACCTATTCCACATGTAACACTGCAATTTTCTTCCCAAGAAGCCCAAGGCCCCCAGATACCTGGAGACTGTGTAGTCATTTTCTTAGATAAAGACTGTTTTGCGAAAATTAAAAAGATGATGAGAAGCAGATTCTTTTCTCTCCTGAGAAAGGTAAAAGAAAATTAATTTTGTATTAATAATAGACATCGAATATATGAGTCTAATATAAACAATTGCATAGGAAAAACATCTTTAAGAACTTTTATACTTAATACATAATCATAATTTAATTTCACATTGATGATTTCATGGAATATTTGTGCTGAAAATCTTCACACCTTTCAAGAAAGCTGTAAGGTTTTATGCTTATTAATCCATTATCTTATTATAAGCCCAAACGGCTATTAATTTCGTTTTGCCAATTTGCGTCTAATCACTATATACGGCGTATCACTTTTCAAATTGCTACCACCAGATATTATCGCTCTGTATTATATTTAAAGAAATTAAGTAATGAAGAATCTGTATAAATGTATTAATGTTTCTCGCACTGTGATAAAACAACGGTACCTAGAGCCATCCAATTTTGAATAACTGACTCCATCCGAATATGGGCAGCTGGAAGGCCAAATTGGTAATTTGGAAATTTGTTTTATTATCTGTTTCATATTTTTCAAAACTTTGACAAATTTAATTAACAAACTCAACTATTTCAAAGCGAGCAATGACAACATTGTGCGTAAAAATACATTTTTATCTCCAGCGCGTAAGACTGTGTATCGGAAATTTTAAAGATATTCTGATTTTAAATTATTTTGTGATGTTGTTGTTGAATTGATTTTTATGGTTTAAGTGCGAAGAACACGATATTTAATAAATAAAGGTAACACACAAAACGTTAAAAATATCCTCTTTGGGCGTAGTATAAAATCTGAAAAACTTTCAGATTTTTTTTGTTTTAATTTCATCTCTACTTTCGTCATCTGTCTCTGTGATGCAAATTAATTAACAAAAGGTTTAAAGAAGAGAATTTCGAAGTTAAGAGATAACTTTTTGACAGAGATAACTGACCGTCTGCTCTCACTCAACTTCTAAATTTATCAGAATGGAATTGAACTTTTTGTTAGCAATGTTTACTTACACGATCTGATGATCTGAGCCAAAATGTACGGTAGGAGCTTGTTTTGTGGTTTGGTTTGGTTTATAAAAACTACGAGAAAGCACATTAGGCTATCTCTCAAAAGGGAGAGATGCCTTCGGGGAGCACTTTCTTAGAGAAATCGGTTGGTATACATGTTACATATGGGAAAAACCACGGAAACACCCATACAGCCAGCCCGTTCGCCTGAAATCGAACCCAGGTCGGAATTGCCAGTGTTCAGCGATTTTAACGCTGGGCCGCTGTTGGGCTTTTCCTTGTAAGTTACGTACTAAAATTACTTTATCTTGACTTTTATGTTCTGTTAATCCCGGAAAGAGCGATGACTCGTTCTCTTAATTCTCAAACCGGATAAGTTGTTAAACTGAAGTTATAATAAAACGGTTTATTTTAACTTTACTTCTGAGTTCTGTGTTACTTCGCTAGCAGATTAAAACGCGGTGATAAGTCGCCTGACCGTCTGCATGCAGCCACAATTTAGCATTGAAGTACTAATTAGGTTACGTACAAGTCTAATAAAGTGCTTCGTTTTTACGAAGAAAACATATTTAGTGTGTTAGATCCGAAATATGCCGCTTTTATAGAAAAAATAAAATAAATTAATAATAAAAAAGGCAAAAGCGCCAACCATCGAAGAAGAGAGACGTCAAAAAAAAAAAAAACGAAACGCTTAATGAGAGAGGAAGGAATAAATGTGTTGGCAAAAATAAATTCGAAATAAAATCCTCAATAAAAGATAACAGATTTTGATGAGTATGGTAGGATTAAAAAAATTAATTCACCAAATAAAGAACGCTTTTAGATGATTTTAACAAAATTTTTGCACTGAAAGTATAGTTAACTGATTTTCACAAATGAAGATTCATTACTTTCTCTTTCTCTAACACAGAATTAATGTTCACTAACTTGAAAATTTAATGTTGTCATAGTCTTTTCGAGGTATGGTAAACAATACTAAATATGAAACTTTTAATTTCTCCATGAATTGAAATCTGAAATAAGATTTTTAAGGTATATTAAGAAATTTTATTGATGTATAAGGTATTTTCTTCCTCTTTCCAGCATGCATTCGTGGTCTATCGGTAGCTGCTCACTCGATGTGTATTCGAGAGGGATCCGGGGCTCGATTCCGGGGAGGGATTGCTAATTTTTCACGTTTCCTGCTTCAAAATGACTTAGTGGTTGCACTGTGGCGCCCGAACTAAAAGGTGGTGATCAATAATTCGTCACCACCACGGTTTGGCAACTGGTCCCCTAATCCTCAGTCGCCCTTTAAAACGGGGGTGTATATAAGGTATTTTCTCCCTCCTTCCAGCATGCCTTTATTCTGTAACGGTACCACACTCGGAGTGCATTCGAGGAGTCCAGGTTCGAGTCTAGGGCATTGGTTATTTTTCATATCTACTGTTTCAGAATAACCTAATGACTCTATAAATATTAAAAATAAAATTACTCAGATGTTGATCGTCTGTAGAATATAAGTAATTTGAAAAGTAATGGAAAAAGGAAAAGAACGGAAAAAGGACGTTATTGCTACACAGAGCACAATTTTTATAATGGTGGTAATATTTATTATAGTGGTTATTATGAATTGCAAAATTTCCTTCAGTGATACTGATGTATATGACCTGGGTCAATGGTTATCAGTGTTTTGGGCTCGATATATCCCTTTCACCAATTGTTAGAAGATCATCCCCCCATTCTTTC
>KK114266.1:549807-600392 GCA_000611955.2 Stegodyphus mimosarum
TCCCTAATTCAAAAAATACATATGGATTTATTTCGATTTATATTGTTTTTAACATATTTTTATAAATAAAAGATTTAGAAAATGCTGATATACCAAATCTTTAATAAAATCTGTTTTTAATATTCATGAACTAAAACTAAATACTTAACAACAAATTAAAAGGCTGACCGCATTCCCTCCTGAAAGCATGACACTCCTCCAAGGGGAGATTCTCCACCACCTCGTTCAGAACCTCTGACCTCGATAATAGGTTTCTTGGGCATCTGACAGTTTCTAAAAGAAAAACGACGATTGCATTTCCATTTCCTAATACAGAAAAGTTCTTGAGAATTAACTTAATTTTGCCTGTAGATTAGTATCTATTTTTATCTGTTAAAAATGTTTTTCGCTTTTGTTTCAATTATTGTCGTTTGACGAAACGCGTAATGGAGTTAACCTATGTACGAGCTGAAGTGCTTTTCCCTTGATAAGTCCACAAAAAGCTCGACGTAGGCTAAATTGCCATTTACTGCCATTTTTTGTATTTTTTCTGTTTTTTTAATTTTAATTATGATTGAGCTTTAAATGTTTTTTTACGTGTTACAAATTTTTAAATGTTGATTTTTTTGAATACCAGCATTTCGTTTTTAGTTTTTTTTTGCGTTATTCTTTTGAGTAATTAATTTTGTTCAAATTTTTATAACTTGGAACGTGGGCATCAAATTTACTTTTAGGCGATTGCTTTTAGAATTTTACTCCCTTTACTTGGCTTTAATTTTAATTTTAAAGCTCAATGCGCAAAATTCTTGACTAAAAGGTCTCTTGTTCTTCTACTACTTTCTATAAACATTGTATATATATATATTAGAGAGAGAGAGAGAGAGAAAGGAAGAATATGTTAAAGAAAAAGTTAATCTAAAACGGTTAAAGTCCGCAGCTATTATTGATCCACTTTCTGATACTGAAATTTGAAAGCTGATAATTTAACTTTTTTAGAAGTTGAATAAGAGCTGTAACTTTACATACATTTTTGTACATTTTTGTTACATTTTAAATCCCTTATTGTGCAATTATTATTGCATTTATGTTCGTATTCATTATTATTAATAATACATTTGAGGGGCATTATTTAAATTTGATTTGAAGCGACTTACATAAATGGAACTCTAATTTAAATTTTATCTAGCCCCCGTTAGAAGATTATTCTGGCACTGCATGTTTATAGACAGGTTCAACGTCCTAATCCGACGAGTAAACTTCCCGAACAGGCAATTTTCGTTTCTAACTCTGAAGACTGAACTGCAGCTCTGAAGACTGAACTGTAGATTTTACTCACTGTAACTGAAATTAAATTCATCGTCTAGGAGGGATGAATTATTATGAAGAAGAAGCAGGAAAGCATGAAAATATAACTTAAATAATAACGTAATAAATATAAAAATATACGTTAAAAATATAACGTAATTGCCACAATTATTTTCTACATATAATTTTCTCTACTTTTGAACTATCCCAGTCGGCGTTCCTTTTAATTATACCTTTACAATAAATGGACGCAGAATCACGAGAATCTATGTGGTAGAATTTCCGAGAGTATAACTGTTAATAGTATCGTATATTTTGTGCTCCATATGAAACTATGGCACATGAGTAAGCCAATGAGTTGAATTATAAATGATACTACACTTCAATGCAGAACGAAAGAAACATATTTAGCTAGAAATCATCCTACGAATTAAGGTTTCGTTGCAACCAAGAAAAAACAAAAATAACTTGATGTAATTTGTAATAAAATGTTACAACAGAGATTTTTATCTGCAAACAGCGTCTTGCAGGCATCTGATGTTTGTTTAGGAACAAAACAAAGATTGCAGATGGCTAATAATATTTCTTCCTTGACTGATTCAAATAATAATCAAGTGTTAACAATTGATCTTTTTATTATCCCTTCTATACATGAATCTTCTCCAATATTCTAATATTCATGCTTAAAACAATTAGTCGCTACTTCAGATTTCTAAGACTCCTGAATGTGCTTAATCATGCGCAAGTTGTAAATGAACTTCCTTTGCGAAATTAATCAGGTAAACACCTTTGAATCAAAGAGCAGGTTTATTTTTAAATGCCTCACAATTCCGATGTGTATACATTGCCTCATAACTTAACTAAAGTGTTATTTATCATCAGTTTTTTTTTAAATGGAGCTGTTTTTTCAATTATTTTTGGCAGTTATCATAGGGTTAAGCTGTGATATGTAAATAGGTTACTATTGATGCATCCTAAGGAATATTGTGCAAAACGAATAGATTCGAATTTTTGATAAGACCTGGAGTTTGCTGCTATATTTTTCTACAGTATTAGACCATATAAATAAAAAAAAGGTAAATATCGTCAGTCCTTCTTTTGAAACGATTTAAACCTAAGACGACTTCTAAACTTTTGCTAACAATTTCTAAATTGTCCGGAATACGCCCTTTTATAGAATACACATATACTCCAAAACATGTAATCTAAGCATTCTTTTTATAATTCTGACTTCTTTAAACTACAAAATTCCCGCAGTTTTTTACAAATAAAAGAAAATTGTAATTTTACAGTAAGTTTATACACGCAACCTTTTCTGTCCTGAGGATAAACGGATATTAGTTAATGATTTATCTAAGTGCACGATAAAACAAAGGAATTATATTACAAATTAATTTTGCAGTTCTATTTTTATTCTTACATGACTAATTTAAAATTGCATTAAATTGGAGGTTTGTTTTTTAGTGTGCACATACTATACCATCACAAAAATTGCTTAAGAGCCTGAAGGCTTGCCTCTTGTTTTTTTCCTTTGTCTTTTAGCATTCGAGAAGCAGTTTTATATGCATAAAACTTCGCGCACGGTGATTAAAAAATTTTTTTTTTACTTTTTCTTAATTTAATAAAATGAATTAATTTAGTTCTCACTTCACAACAAGGCAAAAATACATGAAACCTCAAAATGTCTTTTTTAAAAATTTAAAAATACAGAAAAATGTAAAACATAAACACGATTAAAACAGTTTAAAGATTAATTTTTACAATTAAAATTAGAGTTTCTACGCAAAAACAAGCAATTCGGCAGCGCACAAGAAAGCAGATTTTTCGGTGCACAAAACTGAAAGTTTACTTTTGGTCTCACTCGACAATAAAACAATGAAGGTATAGAAACTGGCTTAATTTGTTGTGGACGCTATGATCAGTCAATATATGGGATAATTTAATAACTTAAATGATAATTACAGAAAGGATTATACATGATTTAATTCGCAATATTAATAGAAGACGTTATCTTTGTTCATGGGAAGCTTAGTTTGTCTAGATTGACAACAAATCCACTATTCTGCTAAGTTTCAAATGTAAAGAAATATGGTTGCTGTGGTCAAAAGATTAGGCTCAGCCGCACTTAAACAACTTTTAAATTGTTGATAATTCTACAACTATTGCGTGGAAGTTAACTTAAGACACAAAAACCTTAACCGGAAGATAAAATCAACATAATTCAATCATTTTAAAGCAAAAAATGCACAATGTATCAACATAATAAGAATAAAAAAACTGAGCGTAATGAGCCGAGTAACAGAGTGGGTAATATTTTTGGTGCAGCCGATTGCCACCAAAAAGGAAGGTGCACACGTACATGCCATAGCAGTCCTATTTACAAAATTTCAGCGTTCTGAGGCTACTCGTTTTTTACTTGTGTGAGATACCTACATACATACATAACGTACAGACGCCACGAAAAAAGTCGGTTCTGAATCGATTTTAAATTAGTTTTATAATTCGTTTTTGAAAAAAGAGTCCTTTATTCTGTCCTCACGTACAGATGTCACGCAAAATACATCGTTAAATTGCATTTGATAGCGGTATAAAATGAATATTTTCGTTAAAATATGGTACCCGGAATTTTTCGTGATTACATTGCTTCCTTTACTTCGTACAAGGAAGTAAAACTGAATGTTTTTAGGTCCACTAAAATTTTAAAGGGGATATGAATAAACTTAGAACTCCAAACTGTCTGCAAATTTTCATAAGAAACCTAGTCGTTAGCAGGCTCCTAAATATATTATTAAGTAAAGAAATAAAAAAGTTCTTCGTGTGCAAAATACAGTTGATCGCGCTATTCAAAAATACAGTATCTTAAAAAAATAATTCCATAAATTGAAACAAAGTAGCAGTTACCTTTGTTTTATAAGCGAAACATTCCTGAAAGTACGAAACCTAAAAAGTAACTAAACGCCTACGAAATTATACACAAAAGTTTAAAGTAGCATCAGTATTTAGTAAAAGCGAGAATAATGTGAAAATATATAGCTTTTATGAAATACAAATAATTTATTAAAAGTACAGTTTTCTCTTTCAAAAAATGAAAAACGAAGTAGTATATTCAGAAATCATAGAAATCTGGGATTGCGATTAATTTTTTAAGGCCGCAATATCGGAATGTTGGAGAAGATTTAAGTACAGAAGTGAGAATAATTAGATTAATTGTCAACAACTCATTATCACTTGAATCACCTCAAAGAAATATTATTAACCGATATATCAGTTGTTTGTGAGGTTTCAAACCTAAGAATTCAATTTCGAGAATCTCTTCCATCCGCTAGCTGGATTTGAGAAACAATACATGGAAAGAATATATGCGGGGAAAATGCCATAGTTCCTTGCGTCTCGTCTAGAATAAATCAGAAGAGCTACATGATATCCATTCAGCGGTATGCAGACTTACTTCACACATTTTAATTCGTAAACCAGCTGTAAGGAAATCAGGCTTTATAGAATGGGAAACAGGAAAATCAGTTGCACTTTCGGGCCAGGATATGAACCTGGATTACTTCAGTTGCTAACTGAATGGGCTAACCACTGTACTACAAAACGTGCATTGAAGGAATGCCATAATTCCTTACATGTCTATCTGCATCACTATGTAAGAATTAGGTGGATATTCTGCTGTGGCTGATGTGGAAAGGTTAAAATAAATAAATAAAAGTTTATTAATTATGCTTAAATGTTTTTTGCATCGTAAACATTACACGTCTCGAAAACTAAACTACGCGTTTCTGTCCTTAAAAATGTAAGTACTCTCATTTACATTTACTGCGGCCACTAAAAGTTATTTCAACTTCTCTACATTGTGTTATAAGGTATTTCTTCCACCCTTTTACCATGCCTTCGTGGTGTAAAGATCAGCATACTCGGTGCGTATCGAGAGGTCTGAGGTTTGAGTCCCAGAGAATGCATGGCACATTTTTCATGTCTCCTGCTTGGAAATAATCTAATGTCTCTACAATGTCGTAAAACAGGAAAGTATGTTTGAATTTATTTTGGTTATCTAAAACGTGTAGGCCTTTTGTAAAAAGAAATTGTGTAATGTAGTTGTAGAAGAATAGTAGTTGTAGAATATAGAAGATGTCTAATGTAGGCCTTTTGTAAAAAGAAATTCGCGGAAACTGAAATTTTCCTAAAGATAAAATGTTTCTGTTTGTTGAAAGATAATCTCTCCCGAATGGTATTTGTTTCTCCCAGGATATTATATTATTTGAACTCATCAATACATTTTATCTTCCTGTAATAATTGTAAAATGTACCCACGAACACTACGGTACCTCTAAGCTTTCTTCTCTTGTTTACTTTTAATTAAAAGCAAGCTTCAACGATCCTCAACCTGTCAATCTTTCCTTACACAAAAAATAGTAATTAAAAGGCTTCTTCTATTAAGGAAAAAAACACTTTGACTTTTTATATTTTCTTTCGTGCGCCCATAGGATGAAGAGTAAAAACGTTTAAAAAAGAATGGAGTCCTTTGTATTGTTTCCTTTAAATTTTATCTCCTTTGTTCTTAAGCAGTTTCCTAAAACGCTTTTCTTCGTCTTTCGTGATCCTTTAAGCAGATAAACAAAATACGCAAAGCTTTATGACTTCCATGAAAGAGAATTTGCATTTATGTCCGCCTACGGAGTTAAACGCTGTTGGTGCCGATGGCAGATAGCGCAACAGTGGAAGAGCTATCCCTACGCCCCCCACCCGCATCTTCATTTTTTTGCTTTTACATTCGATTCCGTTTTACCGTTTTGTTTTTATTTTCTACTCTAGTGGGAACATAAATGTTTTATTGCCAAATAAAAGTGGTTGAGCGCAGAAATCTCTTAACAGTTCAGGTAAAAATCTGGAAGGATGTTATCTGAATACATTAAATGTACAAGGTGATTTTAACAGAGACGCTGTGTATCTCCTATACTTAACTGTATACATCTAGTAAAATTGCTAAATAACAGACGCAATATACTTTGTTAATTTTCCTAAATATCACTAAACTGTTTTATATTTGAGGAAATCTGTGCACTTTCGAGCTAGATTTCCTTGTGAATAATGTAGTTATGTTAATAAAACGGAATGATATGCAGTAGCTCCGAATATTATGCATTTCGTTTTCACATATAAATAATGTTATTAAGAAATACATTGGAAACCAACAAAATGTTTCTTATTAATATAGAAAGCTTCATCTTTGACAACACTACCAAAGCAAATATTATGAGTTTCTATTTTTCAGAATGTCACAATGTGTCATACTGAAAATTTTGTAGTCTCAAGTTTAAAGAAATATAAAACAGTATATGAAAATCTATTAAAAGATACAAATGAATAAATTTATAAACAGTATCTGAAAGTGCATGAAAATATATTCTCAAAATAACAGGCTTAACCACCTCTAATGCGAAAATTTAATGAAAGAATATCAATCTGCGCAGACTTTAGAATTATCCGTCTTAGAAAAAGTTGATTTCAGGAAAAAAATAAAGGTCAAATAAGAGCAGACGCGTTCATAATATTTTAAAAACTTTCTAATTCATACTTAAAGACGTCAAGTTATTAGGTATTTCTCCAGCCTTCTTAGCATGCCTTCGTGGTGTAATGGCCAGCACGCTCGGCGCGTATCGAGAGGTCCCAGGTTCGAGTCCAGGCGAAAGCGTTGCTCATTTTTCATCACTCATGCTTCAACCAAAATCGTAATAACTCTACAAAGTGACTATTAGATAAATAAATGTATAAATAAATGTACAAAATCAAAATATATATGATGTAATTTTGATTTACTTAACACATACGTTTCCAGGGAAAGTATAAGTTCACTAAAATGCAACTAACATGAAAACAAAGTCTTAACGTATAACACACCACCCGCTGAAATAGCATCCTACCACCCGCCTATAAGTGATCGTCAGCGAAGATGTTAAAGCATATACGAAGTTTACCAGAAATGTTCATCAACATTATGTAGATTACATAAGAAATCAAAAGAAAGAAAATTTCGTCGGAATAATTTCGATACACTGCTTGACTCATGAGATCTAGAACTTTAAAGTGCCATTTTTCCACTTCCGGCTAAGTAAATGAAGGAACACACATGATGTTATCAAAGACAGTTTATGTAAACTAGAACACCAGCGAATACCAACATTGTATATTGTGTTCAGGAACTTGAACCTACATGAGATAAATGGAAGAGTACAGAAAGAAGATTTTCACGCTTCAAAGTGGTCGGAGAGCGAGTCAAATTTGAACGTTAAGAATATGGTAAGGAGAGACGTCTTTAGTGTTTTCAGCGCTCGGGCGCTACTAAAGGTTTGGCGCTTCTTTCTATTTGCGAAACTCAAGTGGGGAAAATCAGTGTGTATTTCCCTGAATCCTGCAGCCGAGAACAGATTCTTCCCTTGGCCCAGCCTACCTACACCACTGATAATAAGCAATTCACATAATTATTTTATTATTTCATAATAATTCTGTCATAACAAATTATGAACCTGAAATATATATTCAAATTAGTTTTTGCAAAATTTGATAGATATTTATTTCATTTTCTTACGCTTATGTTCATCAAAATAAATGTAATGGTTTTTAAGACCACACTTCGTCAAGAATATACTGACATTTCATCTGAGTGATTATGGGTTAAAAGCGAAAAATTAGAATATAATCTATACAAATTTATATTGCATATATTCTTGGAGACATTAAATGTATGACATTGGAATATGCTAATACGCTAACAGTACTGAAACAATACTAGTCTGATAGTAATTTAATACATGTTAAAGATAAACACACCAAATACATCGTAACTTCTTTTGGCAACTAATATATTATAATTAACTTGAGTTACGGGAAAAAAATACCTATGTAACAAAATCCCTTCTTTTGTGTTTTAAACTTCAATTATTTTGTGATGCATTTCCAAGGACTTAAAAGAGAGTGAAAAAAAGCAACTTCGGCCATTAATATTGAAGCTAAGAATGCCAAAGAGCGTATAGGAGTGTAGAATATTGATTTATAATCAAGAATTAAAAACAAAACATTTCCTGCTCGGCGAAGGAAGAATATTTTGTTTCCTTTCTTCTATGCTTCAAAAATTTTCTTTACGGAAATCGAAAATGTAAAAGAAAGAAATCATTAATTAAGACATAACAGAAGAATTCAAAGAAGAGAAAGAAGGAAAAAAATGTGTTATTTGGTACTGCAGTAACGCGATAGCTAATATGCCAAAATTCCTATGACTTTGGCGTTCAGTAAAAAACTTGTACGAAAACAAAACCAGTTAATTTTTACGACTTAATAGTTAATGGCAGCTTTGAATGAAAGAAAAGATCTACAATTCTTAGATTTCCAATGAAATGTAAGTTAATATCATTGTTTTGCCTCGAAAAACAGCTTTTTTCGGAGATTTCGAATGCATTGCAAAAGTATTTTAATATGCTGAAGTCTTTTAGACTTCTGGAATTCATGTGTTCATTGAGTATATTAAGTTTATATCATTGTTTAACTTTGAGTATCTAAGTTATATTTGATAGTTAAGTTACATATAACTGCTGATTTTGACCTTATATTTTGAGAACTGATATTTGATTTATTAAGAATTAATAATTCTTCTGTACGGCCTTGATGTATTGCATTATGAAACTTTGAGAATACGTTTAAATGGAATATTGAGCATTAAGCTATCTCTTATATTGGAAAATGTTGTTTCATGATATTTTGTGTAACATTGTGTCCTCGGGTAATTAAGTTGCACAGACTTTTCACACAGTTCCGAGCATTCACGGAGTCACTGAATTTAAGTGAGAATATTTGAAAATGTCTTTCGATTCAATAAAAGTAACTAGAGAGGAATTAGTTTAAATTCCTTAATAATTTAAAATTTTAATTAGTTTTGTGATTGTTAAAGACTTTTTTGAAGTGCTCAGCATCAGTAATATTGTTACGAAATGTCCAGCTGCTGTAAGATAGCTTCCCCACAAAACAAGTTTAGGTTTGCTAGAAAATGACAAGGTAAGGCAGGGTTGCCAAATTTGGCTCGAAATCGCCCATTTGGCGACAAAATTAGTGATGTACCGTAGACGGACCGAAACGAACCGAAACGATTTTGAAACGAATTCTTACCGGTTTGGCCCAGAGTGTTCACGAAGACAGGCCAAAAGCTATGTAAACCCTGCCTTTGAGTAGCAGTCTAGTGTCGAGTGTATCGCGAGTTGGTGCATCGCGAGTGTGCATCGTTAAGGCTATCGTGTGCCTCGCGAAATGGAAAGTGGAGAGTCTCGAGAGTATATTGAGTTTCGAGAATGACCAAACCTAGTCGGGAGTAGTACTGTAGTGCTTTGCCGTGAAGCTGTCTTCACTATTATAGCCTGATAGCCGGAGGGCTGTGTTGCTGTTAGTTTTAGCGCGTTTGCCGCAGTTTTTCGACGACTGTAAACGTGTTTTTGGAGTTGTCCTGGCTAATAAATTGTGTTTTCATTCTTCATCAAGTGTTGTCGTCAATCATTCCAAATCCACAAGCTTGTAAGAAACGCAGTGTGTTCGTAAGTGATATGTAGTAAGCAAAACAATTTGCTGAATAAGTTAAAGTTATAATGGACCAACTGATTAAGTTCTGAGAATCTGTAAAATTATCCACAGACTAATATATAACAAAAGAAAACTTTAAATCTTCTTTATTTAACAGGGAAAATTTTACTGTAACGCACATTAAAATAAATCCATAAGTTGAAATTTAAAGCTCCCAAACCTTTGAAATATAAAATAACTTGGGGCGCATCAAAATAAATCAGATACCCTGATGACGCAAATTACTCACGGCGGTATATTTTTCTGATTACCAGATGATAAAAAAGCTAGTACTCGTCATTTGAAGCCGCTGCAAAGTCCTTTTGCGTGAGAATGAAGATAATGTCCTGTATTGAAATTTGTTATGCAGTTAGCCTGTGGAAAACAATTCGCAATATGCATAACAATGTAAATATATGATGTAAGTTAAATGCTAAGTGATACAGAAGATGAATTATTTTGTAAGAGTTTAATAGCAGTAATTTATGGGAAAATAAAAGCGATAGTGAAAGGATGAACCAAAATTCCTCTGCTGCAATTATGCCAGTAATATTTAAATTAAGAGTTCGTAAATATTTTTAAATATAAAATAGTCATCTAAAACATCTGACAGGTTTTGAGTGCATGATATCGTTTGCGAAAACTTACGGTGCAGAGTTAAATAAGACGCTTTTATTTCTAGAACTCAAAATGCAAACTTGAACCTTTTTTGCAAAATTGTGTGAAAACTTTGCTTTTGTTTGCTTAAGCCGAGAGTCTCCAAAATGATCAATATAAATCTTTAAAAGTCAATTAGGACCCAAGAATTGACTGGAGGTCTCTAGAAAAATTAAATCCAGAATCACAAAAATGATAAACTACTAATTAAAGCCTCATATGAGAATTGTATGATATTCTAAAAGTATGTGCCAAATCTATTAATTAAATTAGTTGTCATTCTCTTAAATAACGATTTTTTGTTAAACTTTGTAGAAAAAACAATGAATTATCAAATAAATCTCTTTATTATTAATTGTCTCTTGCATTTTGAAGTATGATAAAAGTTTAGAGACAGAAGTTTACAAAGACTTGTTGAATTGCTCGACTGAATTGTAGATTAAATGTCACCATTATTTTAAACTTGTAGACGTATTTCAGGTTTCCAGTTCAGGTTTATTGAACTCTCGGTTGTTACAAAAAGAATTTCAATAATTTTCGAATCTACGTGAAATGAAAATAAAAGACTTCGCATTTGGAAATATATTCAGAACTACCTTTTGAAACTGGAGATCATCTTAAATTGCGTTTGACGATTTGTGAAACAGGGATATGGTACCATTTTCAACAGATATTTAAGTAATCGAATTTAACTTTGAATGAATTATTTGAACTGCCAGATGATACTGAGGCAGGGACCCCTTTTTAAAGCGTCACTTTAAGTTACTTTTAGTCAAATATGAAGGCTGTGCGAAGAAAAACTCTGCTTTCTAAAGTGGTACTCTTTCTTGCATTTCTAAAATCGTACATAGTTGTCTTCAGAAAACATACAAATAAATTAAATATAGAATTTTGTGGAGATAGAAGGCTAGAAGGCACTAACATTGAACTGAACATTGTTATCTTGCCAAGATTTACCAAGTACATTGATTTAGGCAAACTGGTTGGCTGCATGGTCGCTTTCGGGATTTATCCCGTGTGTATATGAGCCAGTTTCTCTTAGGTAATTCTCCACTAAGGCATTCCACCTCTTAGGCGGATAGCACTAGTGTTTTGTCATATTCAAATAAACCAATTTTTTCAATGTTTTCTTACAGGTGACGGAGATCGGAGACTTCTGGTATTAATCAAAACTTAGCAGGAATTGTCTCCACCCTCCTATCAGGAGTTTATTATAACAAAAATAATTTTGACTTGGTCAGACTGTAGAATCGTTAGGATTTTTTTGAATCAGAAGTCATGAAAAATTTCACCCTGAGGCGTGAGTCGTGGAGGTAACTAAAGTCATGCGTTTGAGATAAAGGTTCGTGCATAGTTATTATTGTTAATCACTTAGCATAACTTTTAGGTTGTATTCAGTAATTTATAACAATAAAACAGTTTAGCTTAAGATTTGAGTTAAAATATTTTCAAAGTTCGATATTCGTAAAAGATAGCACTTTCGGGGACGTTATAGATGTGTAAATCGAATATGTATACATTTCTTCTAATTAATGAGATAATTTTCTCTTGACATCACTTTTCCTTCACCCTAGCTTCGGTCAAAAACACAAAGTCCAGCTAAGTACAGAAAAATTTCATTTAAAATTTTAATTTCTGTGAAATGAACTGAGTATTTTTCAATTGCGATTTTCCGAACACGTGATAGAGTGGAACGAATCAGGAGAGTTTCTTATAAATTATGTTAATGCAAGTTAGATATTCAGAAGTCAGGTTTTGATTAATTTTGTAATCGCAGTACTTCCATTGTGCCATTAAAATAAAAAATGCCGTTGAGTAATATAATTAAATTAATAAAGTCAAACATTAGAAAGGAAAGTCCTTGTCCCGCTTTTCCTGGAGATCAAAATCATCTATAAACCTGCTTCGTCAGGTAAGATACGAAAAACCACTAAAGACGCAATTCTTAAAACTATATAGTACATATGTGTATATCACCAAGAAGCATTGTGGTCAGCTGCAATTGGCCGTTTCACCACATTTTCTATTGAAGGGTCGTAGTTGATGAGAATTTGTATCGCGCTGTAAGGAGAATTTAGTATACTTTCGGAGAAGTTATGCGGAATGATTAATATGTGTTTATGAATTGATTTTAGTAAGGTCATGCTGGATTTTCGAGTTTCTTACGAACCAAGGTGCATTTACGATGGTACGCAGAATCTTGTTTTGGAGAACATCTAACTTAGCTCTGTCTTTTAAGAAACGATAGTTTCATACTTTGATTGGATAATAGTTCACCGCAAACAACACATCGATGTTGAGGATTCATTTCCCCTCTGTTTTAAGTAAACCTACATGATAAATAACTTTCATTATATTTTCCATAATCAGTTTTCTTCTCACTATAAACTTGACTCTGCCTGTTTTATTAGCTGTCGCCCATGCTGAGACGTCGTATAATACAGTTAGGCGAATTAAAGTAAGGTACATGGTTCTTTTATTTTTTGCATTGATTTTCTTCCTGTAATTCAGCAGAAAGCCATAAATCCTGCATTAGCTTTGCACAGGATTTCTTTAATGTGATATTTAAAAGTGAGTCTATTATCTATAGTCACACTCAAATATTTATAAAAATTTGCAGTGGGAATTATGTCATTTCTGATTTGAACTTCCGTTTGTACATTTGCACATCTTCTGTATCTGTGGAATAAAACTATACAACATGTATTAGAGCTAAGCTTTATCTTCCAGTCTTCGCATCATTTGGCGACTATACTTACTTTAAATTGCAGGGTATTAATGGCAATTTGCGGATTGAAAGAGTCCTTTAAAATGACCGTGCCATCGGCATATTTTAGTATCTTTGCTTCAAATGGATTAGGTAGATCGTTAATGAAGATGTTAAAAAGATTCGGCGCCAAAACCGAGCTTTGAGGAACGCCGTTGTATATAATTTTCTTGGCTGACATAGAGTCTCCAAACCGGACTTGAAACGCTCTTCGTTAAGTGGATGAAACTAGTAGGGAGCAGAAAACTATTGAGTTTGTGTATAAGTCCTGCGTGCCACACTCGATCGAAAGCCTTTTCCAAATCGAAGAAGCACGCAGCGACTGCTCTTTTTTTCTGGAAGTTGTCTGCAATATATTAATTGACTTTAGTACCTAAAGAGTAGTACTATATCCTCTTCTAAATCCAAACTGAACATTGTCTATCAAATCGACTCTTTCAAGGTGGTCAGTCAGACATTTTTTCAAAATTCTTTCGAATATTTTGCTTAATGCAGCAGGAGACTTATATGCCTTTAGCTTGTTATATTTTTTGGGTCTTTGCCTGGTTTTGGAATTTTAATGCTTATACTGTGCTTTCATTGTTCAGGGGAAGTAGCTTCGTCGGATGCAAACATTGAATTGATTTGCTAATAACAGAATATAGCTTCTTGGGAGTACTTTGAGAGCCTCGTTACTTGTGTCATCGAATCTGTTCGCTTTACGAGCTTTTAGTTTTTTGATTACCTGTGGAATTTCCCTGGGAGTAGTTGCAGAGATGAAACGTGTGGAAGTATTTTTAATGGCTAAGACTGAATTTTGAATTCCATTTTCGTACTCAGAATTATCCGAGGGTTGGACCTTAAAAAATTTAAGAAATTTTGCAAAGAAAGGAGCTATATTTATACCAAAAGCCGAACAATAAACAAAAAAGGAGGTAGCGACATATGTCCATCAAAATAGTAAAAAAACACAAGAAATTAAGTTAATAGAATTTTAAAAGCATTAAGAAGAACTGAAATAGAGTTAAAGTCATTAGCTAAACAAGATAAATCTTTGTGAAATTGAAAAGACGACTGCAGAAGTGTTTTGGATAGTTTTTTCAGACCCGAAAGTCAAAACTGCGATTAAGTTTCCAGGACTGATTAGCTATCGAACATTGATTTATTTCTTTTCGAACAAAATATTCGTACTCCTTGATGTGAAATTTCAACGCTGTCTTATTTTAGCCGATATATCTCAAACCACTCTGTCAAGGTATGCTATAAATTTCCCAAGAAATAAAGTCAGAAATAAAATCATTAAGAACCGAACCATGGATTTTGTTGACAGAGGAGAAAATAACTTGAAATTTGAACTTCTGGAGAATCAGTTCAATTTTGTAACTGAAAAATATTAATAAATAAATAAAGGATGAAAATTGGAGATGAAGTAAGATGAACATTTTTAAGGCCTTTATCTACCGTAACTATGGGAAAAAATCGCCTGTGATTGGCAACTGATTTAAATTAACTGAGTTTATTAAAAAGCAAAGATTCTGAGGAACGAATTTTGAATGCGTAAAATACACAATGGTAAAAAGAAGTCATTTTTGTTTAGCCGGGTGACATGATTTAGCGTGGGGAAGCAAACAAATAGAAAAGGGCTTGCGATTAACAGAAAGACTAAAATCAGATTCATTGCGTATTATAAAAATACCAAGGAAGGGAGAGTGTTGTTAGATTCAATTACAAAAGAAGTGAATAAGAGGATGAATTGATTTTATAACTGATAAAATCTGGGTTTACTATCAAAAGGCGCGAAAATGTGCCTACCTTGCGAATCCAGAGGCGAAAAGATAGTTTCTCAAATAATTGTATTTATCAGCAAGTACAGGACTGAGGAGATTATCCGCAGTTAAACCTTCATTTTGGCGATAACTTTCATTTTGGAGAACGTAGTGGGTTTGACTCAAGATACTTTAGTAAAAGAAATCAAGTCTTCAGTTTCATTTTGTGTGAAATGGAATTCATGAAGCCTGTTTTCAAGGTATATAAGGGCTCCTTCCACTGGAACATTAGTAAACAGTGATTTAACATCAAAGGAAACCATAACTGAGTGGACGGGAGGAATATCTCTGTTTATCGAAGACTTCAGAAGAATGTTTTACAGTGTAAGTATTATTGGATGAGTTAAAGTAACAATAATCAGTGTGTTATTTATAAATTTTCGGGAGTAGTTTAGAAGGTTAAAATATAGATTCTATACCAGTTATCTTTCCATCCTTTTTAGCTTTGGAAATAAGTATTCGGAAAAAAATATAGTAAGTTCAAACCTGCAACTATATTATTTTTGTTTTGTATAAATTTATGAGACTCTAAAACGTAAATGATTTTATTTAAATTTTAACATAAAACTAAGAAATCCTGTAAATTTTAATGTCTTCATAATAATTATGAGACAATGGTTCACCTGGAATTTCTCAGAAATGAGTTATAAATGGATATATAAGTAGCCGTACGGATATTTAAACATAGCCTTAAATTTACGATAAACGTTTTTTGTAGAATGGCTTTGAGAAATTTGCTTGATAAAAGGTATTTATCATTTAAAAAATTAGGAAAAAAGACGCTGAACATTTTTATGTAGAGCTCCATGATCATGTGAGATGAACGACTGCATTGCTATCTATCAGTTAAGAAGCAATCTCTTCTCGTACACATGATGTCAAGATCATATCGCTAAGGAACTATTTAGGAGAGCAAAGTAAACGTTTTATTATTATCACTAGCGGGCAAGTCCACCAGATGAGCGGGATGCAGCCAAAGCAAAATTTATAAGTCCTGTGTACATCGCAAAAGAAAATGTTTAAAAGCATTTCAAAATGAATGAAATCAGTTCGTTCTTTCCAAGCAACAAATAATTCGTAAATAATTTGTTGTTACCAAACCAGAAAAGAAACCCTTTTGACACTTCAGCTATGCGTCATGATTTAAATTTTATGTAATATAACAACTTTTTCTCAATATCAGTCAAAGAATTAAAGTGGCAATAACATATGGTGTCAATTATCGTAACCCATGGAGATTAAAAGCATGACGTCATAAAATTGAAGCCAAGGAATTGTTGGCAATGTGATGTCAGTCTCACCATGGCCGCCATACACCGTACGGAAAAGACTAGAAAATATATTGATAAATAACATTACACTGAATTTGAAAGCAAATGTCAACGTCCGCAGGCTCAGAAAACTGTTTTTAGGCTTAATTTACATAAAATACTATTGAAATTTCCAGTGCTCTTCCAGGTTTTACTATGTATACATTTATGTTATAGTTACTATTTACACACTATAATGTACCTAGTAATTTTAATAAATTTGAAATCGAGACTGTTGCCACTCGAAAAAATGAATGCGGAAATTAGCATTTCTGAGTTTTTAATTTATATCTCGGCTGATAAAGGTCATACAAAGATGAGAATGGTCGAAATGGCTTTCCACGGACTTTTTAAACCAGGGAGTACCTTTCTTAAAACTCAACTCCCGCCTTTCTGGAGTCGATGATGTCACAAACAAACGAACAAACAGACGCGGAGAGATTTTAATAATATGGATTATTGTTACTTTTTTATGAGCATCATGCTGCTTCACCCAATAATAGGATTGTTACCATTGAAAGAAACCTAAATTCCCTCCCTTAGAGGAAATATGAATATTAAAAAGGCTGAGTACTAACTAAAATATATGGTAATAATTTCGTAAGTTAAAATATTCGTTGGCCTTATAAAGTGATCATAGCCTTTCTATGTCAGCAAAGGAATTTTCCATAATTTAACCGGCATCTTCGTATAGTGTTTTGGATGCTCTATATTCTACGATATTGTACAAAGAACACAACACTTAAAACTAGACTATCGAAAAGAATTCAGCTAGTTTCATTTCCAGAATAATGCTTCTTGTTATAAGGATATCATAATTAGAATATTTGGAAAGGAAATATTTGCAGTTTGTACGCATAAAAGTACTACTTAAATGTTAATTTTTGAATGACATGACTACCATCCACAAAGCGACGGGTGTTACAGGCATTATTCCTTTAGTCCTTTTTCCATTAAGTATTCTTTGCATATTGTGAATCTAAAACTGTTTTAAATTATAGAGCATATTACTTCGATTCATAAAATATGAATTAATGGATACAATATTTTATCACTAATAATTATCAAACTGTTATAATCTTTAGGCCAGGTATTCCCATTTGGAACAATAACCCCTGAAGGTCGCAGAAATTTTAAACAGGGTCAGCGATGATCAAGGGGTAACAGGTAGCTGAATACGCGCAATTTATCAGCGTAATCAAGTTTCCACTGATTAGAAAAACGCATGTCTGAGGTAAGCTGTAGAATTTAAATATTCATCCATGAGAAATATCCAAAAATATAAATTGTTGCAAACCAACATTAGTGATTTTTTCTGTTATGCGTTGTTGAAGCAGTTTTGGGTAAAATTAATAATTTACAATGGAAAATAAGAAACAGGCTGACTAATTTTGAATCAGGTGGTTCAGGAACTAAATTACGCAGTTTCATGCCAAATATAAAAAAAAATTAAACCAATAAATCAAGCGAAGCCACCATCACATTAATTATCATCGAATTATTGTGAAATTACAATCTGTTATTTTGTGTCTAGTGTTGTTTATATTTGCAAAATTAAAAATAATAATACAAATAAAAAAAATCAAACAGCTTTCAGATTTTACATTACGCCGTTAGTTTACTTTTAGTGGTTATATGAAACTATTCTGTAGACTGATGTGTTAGATGAGATTTTGAGTAACAATGTTTAAAACTCAGTAGGTTTATCAGAATGGAACTTTCATGTAAGATAAGAATCTACTATATTGTTCTAAATCTTAATATCTACATAATCTACTACGAAGCTAAACTCCCATTCTAATATTGTATTTTTGTTATTAATTTTACACTAATACAGTCTCTTCATTTTTTATTTTCTTTTTGTGACATACCTTTATTTATCATTTCCTAATTGTTTTCTGCAGGCGCTTTCAAATATATCAATTAGCCCGAATCTGTAAACGGTAAAATTAAGAGAAAGAATGTATGATAGTTTCATTAGTTAGATCATTCCGAAAACATTTCAGATAGAAACGCAATTAATGTTTTCATTCTCAACACTTTTCTTATTAACATTAACGTACGTTTCTTACTTGAAAATGCATTTCCTGGAGAATTATAAATTACCCACTCCTGCCAGTTTAATTGCAGACTGATAAAAAACATTTTCAAGAAAAATGGCTTAATGGATTTTCCCATCAGCATAGAAAGTGATATTTGTTGTTACATTAATGCATGAAAGGCAAGTATGAATCCATTTTATCAAGCTTTAGCTCTGCTTTCTTAGTCTGAAGCTATAACGTTTTAAAAAGAAAAACTAACTTTTAGTATCAATTTTCGAATTCGATTTTGTAATTCGCTTTCCTACAGTTTCACGTTTTAAATTGGTTTTAAAGGTCTCCACTGCATTATTAAAATGATTTTTACGAATAAAAGAAAATTAGTTAGAGAGAGAATAAAAAATGTTTTCTCAATCCATTCCATTTGTAGTTGTATGATATGACAGTATGAGTACATATGTGGCTGTGTTTGCTCACGTCATTAGTTCATGTTGGTCGGTTCAGAGATAATAAACGGGATAGTTATATTGGATATTCTCGTTTCTTCTTGTACTTCTCATATGGATTATCAATCAGCTTTCCGTATAAAGTTGTTCATCATTATTTCAGCGCATAGGCATTAAAAATGGGTAGTTCTTTCCAGGGTTCCGTTGCAGGCAAATGATCTGATATTCGCTTTACACGAAGCTAGTCCTCTAATAATGCTGTAACGTAATCAAATAATTAATCCACCGTCAATCTATATAAATTTCGTCCATAAAGACAGACTTTGAAAACCAGATAGCCATGAGTGCTTTACATTAATAAATAACCTCCTAGGGTCGATCACACTGGTTCAGAGTTAAATTCTGACAATCTCGGCTCTGGAGACATGAATTACACTGATACTATTCCCATCACTCAAAAGGGCAGCCCATGTTGTCCCGGAGGATATTGCCATCCGAGTAGATAACGCGATGAACAGATATGGCTTCAGTAAGCCCCACATCCTTCGTGGTCTCTGTGTGTGCTTCGGAAGTACTGACTTTGGCAAGCCATTTCAGAGTTAATTTTGAACAGAGGGTTCAAATTTGAAACATTCTCCACACCTTGAGTGGGTCTCAGAGCTGCGTGGCAAGTAAGACATTCATAAAGCCTCTCTGAGGAGCTGTTGATGCAAGCCCAATTCCTATCTAATGTGAGGTAAACGGGGTAAGCTTGTGTAGGGCCTGAAGGTTGAGCACTTAAGATAAATTATTATTATTACATTAATAAATAATATAATTTGATGTGATCTATAAACTAAAAGTCATTTTTTCATTTTTCATGTCGCGTTACACTATGCTACATCATTAAATTGATACCCATTTACATTGTTCATATAGCATGTAAACTGATGGTTGGAAAATGTTGCCCTTATATACTGCGCAGAGTCCTTAATTATATCCCAAATTATAACAGCACATGACTTGTAATAAATTTAGAGGTTTATAAATGTAGTTTTAAGGAAAAGAGAGAAAATAATAAATCGTTTCATTCGTAAATTGATACAAAAGTTTTAATAACGTTATTATTCTTCGAATCGCTAGTCAAAAGGGTAAAAAGCCTTCTCAATGCCATGCGTATTATAATACTATCACGTAATTGATTATTACATTTATGGAACAATCCATTCATTTGTATCGGGGGGAAATGTAGAGATGCCATAAAATGCCCACTGCACCTCCCTGTCCTCTTATTCGTATAATTGGCAATATCGACGGCAGCCATTACATTTCTGATCTTTTAAGATCCGTGATTGTGCCCTGTGTTCGATGGCTGTGGGTCGCAGGCCATCATTCAAAAATATAATACACGATCTCGTATAAACGGTACAGTAGATAGGGAAGCCTACTACGGTACCGAAGCGCCCGATCTGGAATCCTGGACAATATATAAATGTTTGTAAATGTACAGTGTCGGTGCGGCATGGTGGCACTCTAAATACGCAGCGAGCCGAAAGTCCTCTCGCGTGAATTGGTGGGAGAGGAGAGGGTGGTAGACCCCGGAACCCCTCAAAACTGGGGTCAGAAAATAGAAGTCCAACCACACTTTGGAGTAGGATTTGCCAACCATTGTTCCATATGACAATGGGCAAGACAGCAACAACAACGATCTCATATGCCCCGTGCTATCCTAACCTTCGCCGATATGAAGGGTGTTAAACTGTTTCCCTGCCCCGTACGCTCTTCAGATCTCTTCCACACTGAGAATATGAGGTAATGGGTTGCCAAGAGATTAACAAGTCATTACTAACCAGTCTCTAGGCCTTCATGAACTCTGACATAGAGATGAAGCTGTATGGAATGATATTCCTATATCTGTAATCCAATCTCAGTCCAGATTATAGCCGTTACTGCAGAAAAAGGTGGCAGTTCTGTACACTAAGTTCTGCACGCTGGGTACCCCAAATGATCAGGGAATTTAATCATACCCGTATCTCTTTATACTGAATATGTACAATAAATGAGATTCTCTTGTTTCATTTCTTTCCTAATGTACTAATTTTAATGGCCACTAGAATCTAAGCTTACCGAGTTCAGCCAAATCGTTCCCATAGTTGTTTGATAGTTCTGCAAGCGAATATCCATCGTAACTATCTGAAAGTAGATTTTCGAAGGTCACGCTTCCATAGAAAACCTAGCAAAATTACAGAACAAGCTTCAATAGGCTCACGATTCATGTTACACCCTACCTTTAAACTAGTCCGCAAGACACTTCATTTGCATAAACAGTCTGAACAAAACTGTGATTAACCAAGGGACATATCCTGGAAACTAACTTCAAAAGTATTTGCTAAAGATTACATCACAGTTATCATAGAATTCTTAAATTACAGCCCCGAAATCTTCGTACATCTTTTTTTTTTTCATTACTATTTTTTCTAAGAAATTAAATTTTCGATAACTAGCAACTGCCTTCAGAATTCCTAGGTTATTAATCACATTAAATCGAAAGGAAAGAATCTTCCGTTATTCTGCAGCAGTATTATATATATATTTGTTTTGACAATATCTGTATTGCATAGGGAAAATGGAATCCATCAAGCATCATTATAATGGAGGAACATTCTATATTATTTCAACTCAGGCATATTCCAATCCTTATTATTTTTCTTATATACGTTATTTTATTGTACTCCCCGTAAGACGCTTGTAATCTTCAAAACAAACGCAAAAAAGCATTATTATTTAGCGTTTTATTCTGCTCATAAAATGTTTCAAGTCAACACAGCAAGCGTTATGGTTAATCCCAACAACACGCAAAGGAATATTTGTGTAACTTTTATTGTCAGCATACACCACAGAAGTTTTTACCGTTTTTCGTCCCGTAAATGAAGAAAAACGCATGTCGCAAATCAGGCCGTTTTTACATCAAAATGTTTCTGCCTTTTTCTGCCACGTTTTTATTGCATGGGAGCAGGCAATAACCCCGATCGTAAAACGTTCTTAGGTAAATGCCTGACCAGTTCTCTGCCTTGTTTTAATTAGCTAGAGATTCTTAATGGCCTATTAAAATTGGGAAATACTGCGTAATATGTGGCTTCAAAAGAGAACGTTTTCCTAACTTTGGTGGATTTATGAAAAGCTATTTCGCCGTAAAGCCATTTTTACAAAGATTCGCGGAATACAGTTCGTTAAGAAAGCCCTATTCGCAGAAGTAAAACATTACGGCAATCTCATGACCATTTTTGGGGGAACAAAACGATTAGATGAAAGATCTAAACTTTCAGCTGCTGATGAAGATACGGAATAGTTTCGTTTCTTTTAAGTTTGAAAAGGAATGTAAGAATAAAATATGTTGTAGAAAATCATAATGATATCATATCATATTTTCTTTTCTGGTCTCTTACCGCGATTTTGCAATCAATAGCATTAAGATTTCATTTAATATTTGTTATTCATGTTAGGTTATTCTGGTAATGTAAATAACTACAGTACTGAGATGTAAATGGCAGTTAAACGTCCAAGTGAAAACGCTTTTCAAACAGCAGAACGTTATTAGAACTATAATTGGTGTTACGGTTATCAAAACATTATTGTTGCGTACGTACGGGTTCGTAATGAACTGAATGCACGAGTCGATAAAAAGTTTATAAAATTTATTCTTTTCACAAGAAATAGATCAAAATGCCGAAATATTTCTCCAGAGCTATTTGTACAATATCACAATATCTCACAGCAGTTATATCTTTAATTACTAGAATATAAACATAACTCAAATTCAAAATACAAAGAAACTAATTCAATCTCTGCGAATTCGCTACAATTCAATAACAGCGCTATGTAAACAATACAGTTCGCTTAAAACAACAACAATTGAGCTAAGATGTTTTAATTAGGCTTTTATAAGCTTTTTAATGATCACGAGATTATTCTGGTATTTTCTCGATTTTTCTGGATATCAAAAACAATTAAGAGATATATATTTATTAAATATTAAGTGCACGCGCTCTTGTATGTTTACTTTTCCGACTCAGCTTTCTCTTACAATTCGTCACGCGCTGCGTTGCACGGGAAAGTAAAACAGTTTTAATTACAATTCTAAATAAATACAAAACCCATAACATTATTAAGAAATATACTTGCTGCTTCTGTTTCAAAAACAAAAATAATAAAGTTGCCTTTTGAACTATCTCGGCTAGTATAGTAATCGACAGAGACTGAATGATTCCGTACTCATTCCGTTCGAATCCTGCAAAAGAATAAAATTTAATGACTTTGTAGAATGAAAACTCTAGAATCTGTTCACTCACGAATAATTTTTAAGGGTCTAGTGATACAGAAAATGTTCACAAGATCTCAAGTTTATCTACATCGCGTATTCTGGGTCAAAATTCGGATAGATCTTAGTTCGAATGATCATCGGATAATTTTCCGAGTAAGTAATTTTATAGATTGCGGTTTGAAAGCTGGGAATTTGAGAAGCAATATTTTTTATGTCACACTTCTATCTATACATTTTTCTTTCCTGTGAGAGGTAAAATGGTATTGTGACAGATATTTTGTATAAAGAGAGAGCAGATGTAACAATAAAATAGTTATTTCTATTTCCTAAGCATCCTGGTTGAACAGTGGTACGTTTCCCTCGTAAATACAGCAAAGGCAAACAACCTTTCATTTTTTGATTTAACAAATAGTTTTAAAGGGTTTAAGTATCCCTGACTTTCGGACAAGCGTATTATCAAAGCTATATCTTAAAGGTTCGAAACTACAGAAGTACAGCAAACTCGGCTTGTCACTGTATCCTAACTTCTGTTGTTCAACTGAAAATAATCAAACAACGACTCAAAATGTAACATTGAAATAAGATACAAGTGTTTTTTATCATTCTTATCATTTAGATTACATAAAATAAAATTTAAGAAAACTTAATAATCGGTGTTGTTTTGGAAGTATCTGAAAGGGAAATGAAAATGCTCTCGCAAGTAAAACGAACTATCTAAGCAGCTTGGAAAAGTCACTCGCCAACGTAAAGAAATATAGCTCAGAAAATCTTATATCTTTCTCCTTAATTTCGCGAATGCGAAATCAGAAATACTGTGCAAAAAATTTTACATCTTATGGACGAGTGAGCTGAAGAAGCGGAAAGTACAGAACAGAAATAACCGATACAAAAAAATGTTAGAAGTTGAAAGTCTGGAACTTGTCTTGAAAAAACTGACTGAGCGAGAGAATATTTGAATTTCAGAATAGAAGCATATAATCTATCTGGAAAACAAGCAAATATTTTCTGGTTTAAAATATTCTTTCTATTTAGCAACACTATAGAGCCGTTAGGATTTTTTGAAGCAAGAGTCGCGAAGAATATGCAGTGCTCCTCGCCAGGATTCGAACCCTGAACCTCTCGAGTAGGCGTCGGATATGCTTAAACAAGAAGGCATGAGGGAAGGAGGAAGAAAATACCTTATATACTCCGCCTTTTAATGACCGACTGGCGTTTGGCAAATGGGTATTAGAGGACCCATTTGCCAAATCTTGGAGTTAACGAATTGTGGTCCACCCCCTTTCAGTCCGGGCGCCACTTGCAGAGTTATTAGATTTTTTTTTTTGAAGCAGGAAGACATAAAAAGTACACAATGCCCTCGCCGTGACTCGAACCCTTGACCTCTCGAATATGTGTCGAGTATAGTATGTTTCTGTTACATAAATACCTTATAATACTATAACAAGGATGGATACGTAGCACATAAAATCCTGTGGAATGTAACACCATTCTTACATTTTAGGATAAATTTCAAGGAAAACACACTGAGCTGAAAACCTTGATAAGTGTATGGGTTTGATTATAATTCGTTGGATTCTGATAAGAAAGAAAAGAATACTGCTTTATTAAATACAATATGTTATCCTTTGGTAAATAAAAATTAGGACATGTCTTCATTATTCATTTTCGGCATATTAAAACCCAGTACAGTGGATTCAGTCCTAGGCTGTAATCGCTGAACTGTACAAGGCTTTAACAATATTTATGCAGTAATGCAGTATGTATATTACAGCGATTACTTGCACAGTATATTTAATATTAAAGGTCATAACTGAATTATATAGTACGATTATTAAACTTCCTCATCTTATCTGTGATTTCATTTATCAAAATATTTAGTTATAAGGCTATACCTAATTTTCGTAAAAAAATTATAACAAGAAAATAGGTGGTTTTGCATTTGGATAAATGCCATATTATTTTATTTCTTACTCGCACGAACGCTATTTTATTATCTCTGAAAAAATTTGAAACACAGTAGAGATTTTGCACAAATTTCTCGTATTTGTTACATCGTCTCTCAGAGTAAAATTTACTAGATAATTTAAAAACGCACAGAATTAATCTCCCAATAAAATTTTCACGTCCGTTATCAACTATTGCATTTTATTTTTTTTTTGCTGGGCGCCCTCTAACCAAAAAGTCAATTAATAAGTTCTTTGACATGAGAGTTTACATACAAAGTTGACTTTATATCTAAAATAGCTTATATATTTCACACGGCTTCGCAAATAGCAGGCTCGCAGAGATATGATATTTGGCAAAGCATAAGCTCTTTCATTTATTTTTCAATACCTAACTATACAGTAACATTCTAACAAACTGGAAGCGTTAACATTGAATGTATTCTTGGTATTTAAATCCATTTTTATTAGCTAACTGATGAAATTTAAAACATATTTAATTTCTAATATATTCAACTGGTAACTGATGTGAATATTTGTAGCATTATTGTAATCTGGTAATGAAAATAAATTAGGAAGCGACATATTTCTCCCCTCAGAAAATATTTTCATTCTATGTTGCCTTTTTCACTGATTTCCCAGGAATTACAAAACTTTTATTTCACCTAAAGGTGGAGGAATTCCTGGTATGCAGACAACTGAATGCTACGCTAGACACATGGAATCAGTTCGGAGTTTTCGGCTGTGGATTGCTTCTGTAAATGTTTTGGGTGCTATTCCGTTGGAGCGACGTCACTTAAAAATGAAGAAAAAGTGAGAAATATACAATGCTACAACAACATGCCAAATATCCTTGCTCAAGAATTTAGCATTTAAAATATCGTGGGTCGGGATTTCTAGTTTTCGTTTGAAATATTGTCACTCGTTATTTTGAGTATTTTTCATTTATGTTTAAAATATCATGGCTCGATATTTCTAGTTCTCATTTCAAATATCATCGCTTGTTATTTTTTATCATATTTCGCCATTATTTAATACGATAGATTACATAATTTCGCAATTACCTAGGCGATGAGGATGCCATAAGATTCTTTGAGGACAAAGGAATAATTTATGGCACAGTCTTTGTTCTCAAAGTCTTCCGATGAAGTTGACTTTTGATTCACACAACGCTACTATACGGTGTTGTTAGTACATTCTTGCTGTGAAAAACAAAAGGATTCAGAATCAAAACATGGTTTTAAGGCTCGAGTCTTTCTTTCATCAACGCCTTCGTTTTATCTATCTGTGGTGTCAAGAATTGACGTCGATTGAATTTTGCCAAGTGCAGTTAGAAATCAGTTTTAGTGCGAGAATAAACTAGAATAACTACTTTAAAGTGTTCCCCACCCCACAAAAAAAATCAACATTGGACGTGTTCTTCCGGAGCAATGTTTAGTCGGGGGTTTATACAGGAAAAGCAAAGAATGTTTTCTTCTCGCCGTTCCCGATCGTTGTGCTACAATATTGATGACTGCCATTAGGAAAACATCGCAGATGGCAGTATTATATCTTCAGACTATTGGAAAGGCTATAAGAAATGAGTTAAGAAATGCTGAGTAGAAACATATCCCTATGAATCAGAGTTATAATTTTTAGATTCTGAAACTGGATGCTATACCAAAACTGTGGAGCGATTGTGGGGCAGTGCTAAATGGAAAAGTTACTAACGTCAGCGGAGCACTGCTCGCACCATTTAGAATCCTATTTGATAGAATTAATTTGGTGTCGGTTATATTCAAAAACTGAAATTTTTTCTGCAATATTGAATGATATTTGAATTTTATGCCACCTATTTAGATTGAATTTCGTTTTGTTGTGTTACTTTTTATTTATGTGTAGACTATTGTAGATTAAAAAATTAAAAAGGAAAATTCACTTTCTTTAAGAATTAAAAAAATATAAAAAGCACTTTTTTACGGAAATAATTGTTTTAGCTTTTGAACTTTATTATTATTTTGTAGTTTTATACTTGGCAACAATTGGTGCCAAAAAATGAGATGTATTTTTGATTGACACCGCTCTAACGGAATAGTACCATTTTTGGTAATAAATTTAGTTATTGTTGATCATTTAATATTTACTTAATTAAAAATACATCGGTGAATATTTGATGAATATTTTAGAGTATTATTGCAGTCATCGATACACTAAAATACATTAAGAAATAGTTCTACGCATTTTGTAACACATGTGCCTATAGACATTTTTTTAAAATTTGAGTTCTTTCGGAAATGACTCAAAAATCTTTCTAGTTTTACAATTAAATTTAATTAAATTTCATTGAAGTCGTTTGTTAAGACCATTAAAATCTGTAAATCAATGATTTTACCTCCAATTTACAAGTTCAATTAAATTTTTAAAAGCCTCATGTCATAATTGTTTCAGTTTTATTTATTTCCTTTTTGCTTAATAAATTATCCTACGACTTTAGCTTTTTATTATTAATTTCAATTCTTTCACCTATTCACATTAGCATTCAGAAACAACGACGCAGAATATATCTGCCTGTTGAATGTAATTACATTACATCAGGTCCTTGAAATGCGTAATGTTCTTCTCTAAAACCAACATAAATCTAAGATTGCACTTTGCCCAATTTTAGCATCTTCTTTTTTAAAGCTAAAATACAAATGCCATATTGTAAAGCTCTTTTCCGTCTTCTGCTAACTGAACACTGTATAATAAATTAAATTAAGAGCTTTTAAGTTTTTATCATTTATAATCGGTAATTTGCATTAGACTTTGTCGAGTGGTATCCTTCCTAAACATGCATTGGTGACAAAGGCTGCGCAGTTTTTTTAATTCAACCGGAATGTAATATAATGCATGATTCATGTGAGTCGTTTCCGGAAACGGGCAGAGGAAGGTATACCTTGCTGCTACAGCCTTCAAAGATAAGTCTGAGGTAGACGTGAAAAGCAGAAAAAAACTCCGGTTGCATAAATAACGTTTTGATACAGAATATGCATGCATTATTTATAAGCTGGATCTCTGCTTCGGCTGGAGGTCCGAATGTATTGGATTTCGTCACGAGGATGGAAAATTGTAAAACCAGAATAAATAAAAGAGACGTTGTGGGGCTGTATTTGACATTCAATGGCAGCGTAAATTTTGCAAAGCCATATCTTCAATAAAACAGATACTGTGACAGTGGAACAAGCAAGATAAAATTACATGGTATTTAGTTTGAATTTTTTAATGACTAGCAACTTGCGAGGCCAGCCTTGGTTCTGGAATATGTAAGTAGCCCACAACTAAAATAAAGATAAAAATAAAAATATAAATATCGTTGGTAATAAAATAAAAATATAATAAATATCTTAGAAGAAGAGGAAAAATAACCAAATATTAAAAAGTATTTCAAGAACAATGCGTTTGATTTATTATCAAACAAATACTTTGTACAAAATAAATTAATGCTTTTGCAGAACGAGGAAGAAAAATTTAATAAATATATGTACCCAAAACATGTGAGAACACAGAATACAGAAGAATTGTAATCATGCAAATTAGCATGTAATCAGAGCATGATGTTTCGAAACGTTAAACATAAAAAAGAATTCTTCCAGCATTTTAACATTTCAATTCAAATGACGTCACATGTAAATGCTCCTCTAAAAGACAAAGCAATTAAGACTGGAGATTTGTCAAAACCGAGAGCTTATTAAAAGATATTTTAAGTGACTTGGTAACACATCATACCAAATTTAGAACTGCAATACAGAACTGCATTTTACTATTCAGAAGTAAAATAGAAAACTGAAATAAATTTATTACAAGCTGAAATGTCTCGCTTTAACATGGAACGCGTAACTTTTTTCTGCAATCATTATTTTTTTTTTATAATATAAAATTGAACAATAATTTTTATCAGACTGTGCGACCTATCTTTTAAAAGCTGCAATTTGCAAATGCCTGTAAATTGCAATAACATAAAACTGGAATTTGTGCAATGGGCAAAATACCATGTCAGGAAGCTGACAATTTCAAACATTTCTTAAATTCACACCAAGCACCAGAAACACTTTTCTTCTTATTATTGTTAATCTCTACCTGAGGTAGGCATAATCATAAAGAATTAATGATCAGATATATCCGATTTTCTCTAATTCTTTAGGAGAAGTTTTTGTTATTTTTACAATGTTAGAAAAATGCCATCAGTCTTCAACTAATGTAAGCTGTAACTATTTACAGTAAGGCTTGATGATCTTTGTTGAGATGGTGTTGCCACTCCTATGAAGTTTACTATTTCCTGTTTGCTAATATTTAATTTTTCATAATTTCGATCTATGAATCTGGCAACCAGGTCTGTTTTTGAATTAAGCGATCGGGGAATTCTCGTTCTATCTTCGCAGCATTTAAGATACGATACGTAAGTTATTAAATGTTATTCATCTTCGTGATGTACGGATCATTAGATCATTATGTTAAACTCTGTATGTAAATAGCCTCTTTAATCTCTCTATGTTTGTGAAGTGAAATAAATTGGATATTAAACGAAGTCAGAACTTGAATCGAATACAAGTGGCGTCCGAGACAGGATTGTACTCTGCACTGAGAAATCAGAAGTGGCTAAATTCAAGTTACTTTAATGAAGGTAAACAAGTTAATTTCTGAATTTATTTAACTTTTGATTGCTTCTGAGTTATTTATAAAAGTTTGTTTCGTGAAGAGTTTTTTATGTTCATGTAATAGTTACATACGTTTAAGAAGTACGTTTACATTCGAAATACGTTATATACGTTTAAGAAATACGTTTGATGTACGTGTAAGTAAAACATGACTTCAGAAAAAACACAGACTGAGGCTGAGCAAGCAAAACTGGAAACTAAGTTACGAGGTGAAAGAACTAATTTACGCCGTCTCTTTACCACAGCGGCGAATACGTTTAATGATATTCATCGTAAAATTGATGTTGATAAGGACATTCACGTACAGTTTTGCAAAGTTGTTGAGAAAGCAGAGCGTTTATTTAAAGTAGATGAAGAAATTAAAAAATTAATTAGTTTTACGGATGAAGAGTATGATGCAATGGAATCTTACAGAGATAAATTTACTGAAGTACGAGTTATATACGAGAAGAATTATAATCAATATAATGAAAGTAAATCTGTAATTTCTAATAAGGTTGCATCTGATAACTTAAAACTTCCCAAATTACGTCTTAAGGAGTATGATCTTATGCCTAGATCATGGGTTGCATTTTGGGGTCAGTTTTCTCGAGTTCATGAAGATGAAAATTTAAGAGAAGAAGATAAATTTCAGTATCTGCTTTCTTCGTTAAAACCAAAAACTAAAGCACGCGATATAGCGGAAAGTTACCCACCTTCTAAGGATAACTACGCGAAAGTTATTGAACATTTAAAGTCCCGATTTGGCAGAAAGGACTTATTGATTGAAGTTTACATTCGAGATCTTTTGGCATTAGTAAATAACAAATCAGTCATCAAGTTAGCTGATTTATACGATAAACTTGGTTCCTATCTACGAGCGTTAGAGACATTGGGTGTGACAACATCGAATTACGCAGCAATGCTGTATCCTGTTGTGGAATCATGTCTTCCGACTGAAATTCTAAAGGCTTGGGACAGATATAGACTCAACAGAGAAGTCGAGGAAGGAGAACAAATCCTCGCAAAGGAGAAGATTCTGGAAAATTTGATGTCTTTCTTACGTCATGAAGTAGAGGGTGAAGAGCATCGGGTTTTAGCAGAAAATGCGTTCGGAAGTGGTACGAAACGAAAGGAATTCCAAAAACCAGTTCAACGAGATGAACCTACTGCTGCTACTCTAATTTCGAACACATCTGGAAGAAAAATTAGTTGTATATTCTGTGACCGTCCTCATCCAAGTCAGGATTGTCAAAAATTGTCGACAATAAATTACGATGACAGAAAGTCCCAAGTTATGCGACGGAAATGCTGCCTTGTTTGCCTTAAGCCTGGTCATATGGCAAAAGGGTGTCACAGTAGTGTAAAATGTTTAATTTGTGGACGGAGGCATTACGCGTTACTTTGCCCAGATTTAGGTAAAGATATTAACTCTTCATCAAAGGACAAAGTCGCAGAAGAAAAGCAAAAATCTACCAAGACGCTGTTGACAAATCTTCCCTCAGAACGTGAAATTTATTTGAAAACAATCATGATCAGACTACGGCACAGAGGCAAGGAAATCTGTGCACGAGCCTTAATGGATGATGGATCACATCGTTCCTATATTGAGAAGAGCTTAGCTGCTGAATTAAATCTTTCCCCTTCCGGAAAGGAAATGTTATCTCAAGGACTGTTTGGCGGAGGAATTACTCCGGCTGCTGAGCATACGAAATATGTTGTAACCATTGAAAGTTTAGATCGAAAGTATTCTACTTCAATGTCTCTGCTCGATCAACCGAAGATTTGCTCTACGTTACCCAGAATACGTGATGAAACATTACTTGTTGAACTTGCTTCTCGAGGAATAAAACTGACAGATGTCGGAAGAGATTCGCCACCTATAAGAATTCTTCTAGGAGCTGACGTACTTGGAAGCATTTTGACAGGAAGAATTGAAGTACTTACATCTGGTATTTCAGCCGTGGAAACTTTATTAGGTTGGACAATTTTAGGACTAGGTAAGAAAAAACAAGTGGTCAATATGGTCACGTTAAACCTCCAAAATTTTGAGCTGCCAAAGATGTGGGATTTCATTCAAAGGGAATGTGCTTTAGTGAAAATCAAATGGATATTTAGCCCTCCGTCTGCCCCATGGTACGGTGGATTTTGGGAAAGAATGGTTCGTTGTATCAAGGAACTTCTTCGAAAGTGTTTAGGAAAATCCTGTGTCACATATGAAGAAATGTTGACATTGCTCACTGACTGTGAGGCCACAATAAATGGACGACCACTGACATATTTGTCAGACGATCCTAACGAACTGAGACCTCTTACGCCTGCTCACTTTATTCAAGATTTAGGCGAGCGAGAAACTGTTGATTTGGACTTAATTGACTCTCAGCATTTATTGAAACGTGTACGTTACCTTCATAACTTACGGCTAAATCTACGAAAACGTTTCTATAAAGAATATCTAGGAGAATTAGTAAGAAGTCCAAAGTCATCTTCACGGAGAAAGACGATTTCTCCAGGAGAAATTGTCCTAGTGGAGTCAAAGAACCCAAATAGGATAAATTGGCCTTTAGCACAGGTAATTGAACTGTTTCCTGGCAAAGACAATATTGAACGTGTTGCGAAACTACGAGTAGCCAATGGTGAAATCATACGACCCCTTCAACGAATCTTCCCTTTGGAGCTTACTTCTGCCGACAACTTCATAAAAATGTCTCAGAAAACCGAGACTGCACCAGAGACAGAGTCATGTGAAAACGAGGTTCCTAAAAATATAAGGGTAACTCGAAGTGGTCGCCGAGTAGTACCTGTAAAACGCATGGACTTATGAACTATTATTGACTTTTTTCCCTAGTACTTAATAACTATAATGCCAGTTTATATATTTATTGTTTTTTAATGTCATTTCACATGTTTATAATTCTTAGTTCAACTTCATTTCATGTATTACAATTTATATCTGCTATATATGTGTATTATTTCGTTTTGTATTGCTTTAAGGTAAATTTGCCTGCAATACAAAAGGTGGGAGGATGTTGCCACTCCTATGAAGTTTACTATTTCCTGTTTGCTAATATTTAATTTTTCATAATTTCGATCTATGAATCTGGCAACCAGGTCTGTTTTTGAATTAAGCGATCGGGGAATTCCCGTTCTATCTTCGCAGCATTTAAGATACGATACGTAAGTTATTAAATGTTATTCATCTTCGTGATGTACGGATCATTAGATCATTATGTTAAACTCTGTATGTAAATAGCCTCTTTAATCTCTCTATGTTTATGAAGTGAAATAAATTGGATATTAAACGAAGTCAGAACTTGAATCGAATAGATGGCTTGATCTTTCGAGATCTTTTGGCTTGATGATCTATGTGAACACAAATTACAATTTCCACGTTAATTTTCTTAACAGTCGTAATTTATTGATAGGAAAAGTCAGTAAACGTTTCATCAGTTATAAGCTTAACTTCCTGACACTTTTGCTAAATAAGCATTCGTCATGAAAGGCTGACTGCTGTATTATTTGGTTGTATCATTAGTTAGATCATTGTCCAGAGTGCACCACAGAGCGTCCGATTTTATAAGTGTGAGAACTGGGAATTTCAATTCTAATGTTGATTGAGAACAGCCTGAAATCGTCAATCATCAGCCTATAGCTTCGTTTCGTTGTATCTCTGGGAATAGTATCCATTCAACTAATCCACATGAGCAAAAATTTAATATTTAACAATTATCAATGTTTGAAAACTTAGAATGCTGTTTACAGCACAATTATAACAGATAATTACAGAAAGAAATGACTTGGCTTACCAAATAATCGCCATTTTGTTCATGTCGTAGCTTTGTCATTTCGCAAAATGCATGTAAAATAAATATCTCATTTCTTTTCCGATACATCAGTAAGCATTTATTCAAACCTCAAGACTTTGCATCAAATAATACTTTCTTACTCTTTGTGCGTCGAAACAGTGCCACGCGCTTTTATTTAAAAATTAAAGGTAAAAACAATACATTCATAACTCTCATGTGAAAGTAAGCCAGTTTTTTTATTTATATTTAATGCTCGAGATGTATATTTATTGCTGGAGTAGTTATAATTATTGCTTGTTTATTGCTTATATTATTTGTCTGGTCCTGTAGAACGGTGTTTCGAAACACCAGGGTACCTGTGCTACGAGGCACTACCCCTTGTAGAATAAATTAGAGATTACGAAAGATAGTCTATTATTAACCTACAAAAGCAGTTTAACTTTTTTTTTTAGTTACTAGAACTTAAATTCAGGAATTTGCTAAGCTATTGTGTGACATGATCTAACTGGGAGTTATTAAGCTGTATTAACCTACAAGCGCAAGAAGCCGTCGAGCTGGTGTTGTGACACATGATAGGTAATATGCAAGTCCTGGCAGACTGAATCCATAAGAATATATATACAATATATACAAACAGATTGAATGCATCATGCACGTATAACGTAATAGAAAATAAAACATAAAGAGAAAACACAACAGACAGGTTGTGGTGGAACATAGAAGTTGCAGTAATATAAAAATGCAGTGTCAATGTTCACATCACCCAGATATTTAATTGGGCCATGGGCCTGTCAATATTGCTCAGACAATTACAATCATAGTCACATATTTTTATACTGGGGTTGTCAATAAGTTGCTGACGTTCGTGAAATTTCTTAGCCAATATATAATAATGTGTCCTTAATATGCTTATATTATCATTTGTATTTATCTAGACACACGTCGGGTTCGGAACAGACGGAAAAGAAAACAACGAGACACCGACAGGTGTATGTTACACGAACTACTTTAGAGTCCCAGTTACTGAAAACATTTAGACCTACAAACTTGCAATTTTGTATGTGTAAAAGAGCTTCCTTGAACACCTAGAATCCCAAATTTCATTAATTTACCTCTTATAGTTATGGAACAATTAAAGTCCGAAACTGTCAAGTTTATCAGTCACTGGCTGACTCACTCATCAAAAACGTAGACCACTTCTAAATGACTTAGATACTTGAAATTTGGAATCAAGGTAGATCATTAGACACATACAAATCAAGAAATCTAAAATTTCGAAAAACTCCGTTATTATCGAAGTTATACCAAATAATACCCATAACGAACATTTGACAACGTCACCAATAGAAGGCGTTGCACCGATCGCCGGTTTTCGCGCCACTCAGATACTGATCAATTTTACCGAAAGTAAAGAATGAAGATTGTTCGTAATAGACGAAATGATAACCCGGAGGTAGTAACGAAACAGATGGCCAGATGCAAATAAAACAATAGAAAATGAAGAAAAAAAAAGCAAACATGAATCTATACTTTAAAATAAGATTTGAACATTTATGTTGTTTAATAATTAAAAATAGCTGTTTAAACTTATTGTTTACAATTTTACATCCTTTTAAAAATCTAAACCTTAAAAAAAATGCGTTATTACGGCGGGTAAACGAAGTAATATTCTTGGAGAATGTCAACAATTTAGTAATAAGGAAATTGCCAATAAAAAGAAACTAATACAACGTAATCGCAAGGAAAATAAATTGCAGGTCATGTATTTGGTTTAGACGATTTTCATTTAAGTGCCTAAATAAGAACATAAACTTTAATTTAGTTTTTCAAAAATTTATGATATCATAACAGCATAATATTTATACCATAAATGTGAAAAAGGGGCCATGTTCGGGAGAAATCACGTCCGGTATAGTGACTGTCACCTATAAAAGAGTTGAGATCTAAAGGATGGCAAGTTCCATGGCATTTCCTTTAATCATACCGGTAGGAATGTACAACGTTCTTCACTTCATATAAAAAAAAATTATTACTTTGTTTGATATCGTATTTCTAACTTGGCAAGTTAATTTCTAATTGGGGAAGTCAAATTTTAACTTCCATGTTCGAAGTAAAGGAAGTATTGTAATCACGAAAAATTTTGGGTACCATATTTCAACAAAAATATCCATTTTGACAGCTATCGAATGCAAGTTTACAATGTTTTTGCGTGACATCTGTACGTAATGACAGAATAAAGGACTCTTTTTTCCCAAAGAAATTATAAAACTGATTTAAAATGGATTCAGAAGAGCTTTTTTTATAGTGTCTGCATGTAGGTACGTACGTATGTATGTATGTATCTCGCATAACTCAAAAACGAGTAGCCTCAGAGCGTTGAAATTTTGTATATAGAACTGTTATAACATGCCGATGTACACCTCCTTTTTGCTTGCAATCGGCCGCGCCAAAAGTATGCAAATACATATATTTATATACCCACTCTGTTACGCGGCTCAGTGAGCTCATTGTTTTATTCTTATAAGTTGGTAATTGCACATTTTGGGTTTAAAAATTATTGAATTATGTTGTTTTTATAAAAGGAAGAAAGTAAAGGATTTTATGAATTAAATAAATCTGCTTGCAGTGTTTGTAGAATTATCAACAATTTAAAAAGTGTTTAAGTGAGGCTAAGCCTAATTATTTTTACTATAGCAGCCATATTTGTTTACATTTGAATCTTAGCAGAATGGTGGATTTGTTGTGAATCTAGAGAAACTAAGCTTCGCAACTGCGAATTAAATCATGCTTAATCCATTCCGGAATTTATTCGAGGAAATAAGTGTTTAAGATTTACCTCGTAATTTTTAATATAGAAATTTTGAGTTTTTATGAATTTTTTGCCTTATCACGAAGTGAGAAGTGATTTAATTGAATGAGAAAGAAATTGTGAATCGTCTGTGAAAAACAGTTTCTTTTTTCTTGCTTTCTTTTTTTTTTTGTTTGTTTGTTTGTTTGTTTAATTTTTTTTATACGTCGTTTTAGATTTATTATAGTATTTGAATAAAACATGTGGCAAAGATTAGGTAATTTTTCAGATGATATTCATAATGTTTGTGCATTCTGAGTTATAAAAGGAATGAGCTGTAACGCTGTTAAGTGAACCTAGCGCCAGAGACTCGCTGTGGTAAACAAATATAGTGAATTATAAAGAGTGCATTTATTCTATTGTGGTTTATGCACTATCGACGAAGTCGTTTCAATTCAATCCAATATGGTTAAATGAAATGCAAGAAAATGCGTATAATTTAATATTCCGTACAAGGAAGTCATGTAGTGTATTCATCAGATTTTGTAACGTAATTTATTGACAATTAAAACTTTCCAAGTTAGAAATTCGACATCAAAGAAAGTAAGAACTTTTTTGAAGTGAATTGAAGAACGTTGTGCATTCCTACAGCTATGATTAAAGGAATTGCTATTAAAACAACGAATGCTAAATTAAACTACAAATATTTTTTTGACGTTATTTTTCATGTGCTGAATAAGCCAGTTACACGTAAGATGATAATTTCTTTTTTTATAAATAGTGTCATTTATAGAGGAAGCTAACAGAAATACATTTCTTCCTACTTTAGATTTTAAACAAAAAAAACTGAAGTGTACAAATAAACAAAAACTTTAAAGCTGCAGCAAACCAAATGTTTAAAAAATATACACATAAATAATTTTTGAGAAAATGAAAGGAACCGAAATTCTCTGAGTGTATCGCATTGTCATTAGGGAAATAACTAACGTATTCTGTCTCCCGGTTTGTTGTTTTTTATTCTTGCGCTGCAGATAAAAATGTTTCTTTCCGTACAACGTTGCCATTACCCGCTTTGAAATCCTTGAATTTGTTCATCAAAAATTCGTTAAAGTTTTACAAAATATGAGATCGTTAATAAAACAAATTCCAAATTTCAAATTTCGCTTCCAGATGCCTATATTCGCAGCAGGATTACGGCATTCAAAATTCAATGGCTTTAGGTACCGTCGTTTTATCACAATGCGAGAAATATACATACATTTATGCACATTCTTCATTATTTAATTTCTTTAAATATAATACAGGGCTGCAATATTTTGTGGCAACAGTTTGAAAAGTGATACAGACTTTTAATGTTTCCGACGCAAAATCGCAAAACGAAAACAATAGTCCTTCAGTGACAAAGCCCCTTTGGACTAAAAAGTGCCTGAGGACTCGATTTCTGAAGATGAAGAATATATCTGTGGAAGATTTCTAAGAAAAACGATGTAAGTGTGGCTATAACGTTAGACTTGGTTACGTCAAATACTACTTCCTTCGGCTTTAAGAATTACCTTTTGGTTTTCAATTCTAAGCATACAAAATATATAACTCAAAGACAGCATTTTACTTATAAACGAAATAAGGTAGCTTAAATCAGACAAAGCTAATACTAGTTTTGAAAGCTTTAGAGATTACGCTTTAGTTAATGTTTTTTTTTTCCTATGGGAGAATATTAATTCAAAACAAGAAATGGTAAACATTGAAAGCTACTTTATCATCAGTAATTTTTTATGATAAATCATCTAGTTGTTTTTACGGCCCTAAGCTTTTACACTCCAGTTAATCGTGAATCTGCACTGCTTAGCTTTCGTTTATTATTTAAAACAGACCACATTACGGATTTCGTTCTTTAAGAAAACTATAAATTTAAGGGGCTTATTTATAAGGCATTTCGAACAATAAGTCCGTATGTAAAGGACTTCGTTGAGTTAGATACTTATCCAACGTAAGAGCTCAAAGAAAACGTTTTCTCGAAATTAAGGGTGCTGTTCCATCTAATGCAAACATGAAAAGAAATCGAAAGAACAATTTTCGTTTAGGCATGTATTAGTAACCACACATAAATGTTCACGAACTGAAAATCAAAGCCATAGTGAGATTACTGTTATTGGACGTCCACTTTAGCATAATGGACTGAGATTGAACTTTCCATAACTCGAAATATGCTTATACTCGTGTTACGTACAAGGGGGGACATCCTCTTCATATCGGCTTTTAAGTGTTAAATGTCTATAATGTTTTTTAAATACATAGTCAACAGAAACGTGGCCAGTTACAACAGGAAATTTAGTGACAGAAGGTTTCATTAATACTTTGTTTTTCCAAAAGGGATTTCAGATATTCGACTTACTTCGTTACTTCAGAATTGTTGTTTTATCAATATGGTAGTTGTTTTTTACACTGTATTTTTTCAGCTGCGTTACAGCTATGTTATTGTAACCCTCGATAAGAATATTCTTGCTGTTGCTCACATGCTGTATCTAAGATGGTATCATGACTACGTTTCTTCTAGTTTATTTTGCAAACATAACTGGACTCCTGAGTAGGAACAGTATGCTTACTAAAAGCTATGTTCGTGCATGTGTAGAAGATACAACAACGATAAGCAGGGTTAAAATTACCCTTTTATTTGCTTCTCGATTTTACACTTGGTTCGCACTTCGGGATACAAAGACCAACCACTTGTGGTCTGAACGTAAAAGAATATAAGACTACTAACTAACTAAAATTTAAATAAGTGCTAACTTTTAATATTTTACACAGATGACTAATACTAAGACTGGCCTTTTAAATTACTACGTCTGTAGTAACAACGCAAACTACGGAAAACTACAATACGTCTTTAACTTTCAAGAGGATTAAAGGCAAGCTCGCGTGAAGCCTCGTAGCAAGAAAGCTCCCTGTCCTTCCTTCTACTCTGCTCTTGGCAAAAAGCCACAACTTTAAATACTTAAGCGTTAGCAAGTACAATTTGCATAAGCATAATCACGCGTTCATTCTGGCCGGAAGTAGAAAATAAGAAATTATAGTTAGTTTTAAAATAAAGTAAACATTAGTTAAACTTAAGATCCTTACAATGGTAAAAAGTAATTTTTCTCATTTAAAATAGTTTATTTCTTAGATTTCTAAAGGAGTTCGTGGATTTTGTTTGCAGTATGTTTCAATAAGTTTTTCTTTATGAAACACAACATTCCATTATCAGATCTGGCCATAGTGAGATTCTTGGTTGTGCTACCGAAAATTTGTGTTTTCAGTTATAGCAAGTTTAGAGAGTACATTACTTCAAATTAAAATATTGTGGCGAACGTAGACTTTTATAAATTGCAGATATTCTTCTATTTCGCCAGTTTGCCTATCATTTTATATTTACGAAATGTTAAAAAAATTACTTATGAATCTTTTGTTACTTTTAAACACTAAATTCAAGATCCAACCATTATTCATCTCAAAGCGAAACTCAGAAATAAATTTCTTCTTAAAAAATAAAGGTTTAACAACAAAAATTCATAATGACTATCCCTTAGGAACGCTTCATAAATATTTACGACCAATATCGATGTGAAAAAAACTTTAACAACAGAAAATGAACTAGATAAGGTAAATTATCCGGAACGTCTAATTTAGTCTGTATATTTTAGGGATATAAATACCCTTAAAAGCAGTTACACGCAATCTTTGGAATACTCGTTTATAAATCGCTGCACGAGGGATGGAAGTAGTAGACGTCACTCTTGAGCGTGACTCGCTCCATTTAAGTTCTTTTTCACGTGACTTGTAGATGGAGTGAGCAGTCATATCAGTAGCAAGATACTGTAAAGTTTAATAAGAAGCTAGCTCCTAGTACAGTAAAAATATTATATGGTATTCTAATGTGGTTATAAACGCCTTGTTTAGTTTAATGCGTTGTCAAGATAACTGAGCTAGTCTTTTGCTCTTTGTTGTATAAGAATGAATTTGCAGTCCTTTCCTTTTTAATGCAAGAATTTGAAATTTAGTTTTCCTAATTTTCGCGTCACGTTATCGCATGTCACGATACCAGCAATAATCATATTAGCGGTCTCAAAAATAGCAGTTTATGGAAGATGCTTCCATTTACTTGATCCGATGCTTAATTTATCTTTTACATTACCTTCCGAAATCTGTATTTTATATAATTTCAAATTATAGTTATTTAAATTGAAATTTAAATCATGCTTAGTAGGGCAATAAACAGAACGATTTAAAAATAGTACTTAGTTCTTAGTGCTAAGTCATTTTTAGACAGGATGCAATAGTGCTTAAATTGAAATTAAAATGGCACTTAGTAGGGCAATAAACTGAACGATATAAAAATCGTACTTGATTCTTAATGCTGATTAATTCTTTTAGACACGTTATACCAGTGCTTAAATTGAAATTAAAATGGCACTTAGTAGGGCAATAAACTGAACGATATAAAAATCGCACTTAATTCTTAGTGCTGATTAATTCTTTTAGACACGTTATACCAATGCTTAAATGAAAATGGCACTTAGTAGAGCAATAAGCTGAACGATATAAAATCGTACTTAATTCTTAGTGCTGATTAATTCCTTTAGACACGTTATACCAGTGCTTAAATTGAAATTAAAATGGCACTTAGTAGGGCAATAAACTGAAGGATATAAAATCGTACTTAATTCTTAGTGCTGATTAATTCCTTTAGACACGTTATACCAGTGCTTAAATTGAAATTAAAATGGCACTTAGTAGGGCAATAAGCTGAACGATATAAAAATCGTACTTAATTCTTAGTGCAGATTAATTCTTTTAGACACATTATACCAGTGCTTAAATTGAAATTAAAATGGCACTTAGTAGAGCAATAAGCTGAACGATATAAAAGTCGTACTTAATTCTTAGTGCTGATTAATTCTTTTAGACACGTTATACCAGTGCTTAAATTGCAATTAAAATGGTGTTTAGTAGAGCAATGAAAGTAGAACGATTTGTAAATAGTACTCAATTCGTAGTACTCATTAATTTTTTGGGCAAGTTATGCCAAAGATTTGCTTACTAATGTAAAAATAATAAGCTTAATTATTTTTAAAAAAATAAGCTTAGTAAAAATGATAAGCTTAACTATTTATAGAAATGTCAGTGATAACATATTTATAAATACTCCTTACAATGACATAAATATATCTAACTGTTGCGTGAGTTTCAATCTGTTACGGGTTCGTAAGAAATTGAATGCACAAGTTCGATAAAAGGTTAATAAAATTTTTTCTTATCAAAAGAAATATAACAGAATGTTGGAGTTCACCTGAGGGATATTCGTTCAAATGTTCAAACTATCACACAATATAATCAGTAGTTGTACTTTAAACTCCTAAAAACGTTAAAATACAACGCAGTGCGTAATCTAAAGAGCAAGCTAATTCCGATTCATCTCAGCTCCCTCGGAACTACAGCTCGCAATAACAGTAACTAAGCATCTGGGCTGAGATGTTCTTTCTCTGGCTTTTTATAGCTTTCAATCGGTCGCGAGAAATTTCTAGTAATTTCTGCTTCTCGAGATTTCTGAAAAGCAATAAGAGGATGTAATTACGGTTATAGCTAACACAAGAGTCAACTGCATTTATTGAATTTCAATACAAATTAACAAGGTAACCATTTATTCAATGTTAAATGCTCGTGCTCCTGTATTTTTACTTTTTCGGCGCAGCCTTCTCTTCCCCCCCCCGGGGTTCGACGTACAGAACTCTGCGAAGCTACTGGCTAAGATTTGTATCTAGGCAGTCTCGGCCACGGAGGTATACAAATTACGAACCTAGTGGTTCTGGAGGCCCCGGAAAGGTCACTTATTGGCCGGCCCGGTGGTCTGACAAGTCTTAGAGCGGAATGGCTCTAGTAGCCGAGAGGTAGCGCCCCGTGTTTGCTGGGTAAGGTCCTTCTGCGAAGGGCAACCCGAGCGGCTGGTAGGTAGCAAATTAACGAGCAGTGACGCCCTGGATTCCAGGTGCGTTGAGCTGATCCCTCCAATGTTCTGGGAAAGGGGTTGAATCAACACCCCCTAGACTTAATGTATCTAGGGGGGTACTGGTTGAACCTCTGCCCCAGTTCGGGGGGGTAAGGACCCTTTGTGCCACTCATTTAGGCGGAAAGGGGAATCCCAATATCTTGCTGCTGTAGCTTAAAATTTGTCTCGCGCTGCATGTCACGGGGAAATACAAAACTTTAATTATAATTCTACTAAAAATATCTAACTAAATACAAAATTCGTAACATTATTATACGCAGTTACACCAGTTGTTATAACAAAATATATTTCTAATGCGATAATTGATTTTTTTTCTACTTTTTAACATAAGGCATTCTTAATTCTTAAATTTCTTACATAAAGTTGTAATTATATTTTTCATAGAGATGATGAAATTTTACACGGAGATCGCCATTGTTATAGTTCTTTAAATAAGAGAAAAGTGTATCACATTTCCTGACTTCTGCGTAAAAGAGTACTTACATATTAACGCAACCACGTTAGTGAAAGTCTCCAAATTTTCAGAATGCGCCAAACTTTGGCAACTATGCTCATGATCATTTTTCCGGCAGCCGTGCTCATAATAATCCTTCAGTCAAGCAACGCCGCCATTTTCGTATGCGTTCTTTCTTGTTTTATTCAACGTTCTAACCTTTATAAATAAGGAAATCGTGATATTTTTTGCTATAAACTTAGTTTTAAAATATGTGATAGCGGAATTTGCTGGTAACGGAAGAAACTGGGGTAAATTTTCAGCAGAAATACGGAATTTTGCTGGAAATTTTTTTTAATTTAATAACGAGGTTTCCTCGACAGTCGCTGTTTACGAGGATTTCACGAAGCCGAGTCTCCACAGTTCTCTAATGCTTTTTAAAGGGATAACAGATTGCTATGTACTTCAGGAGAAGAATAGCGCAAAAAAAAAGTACAGAAAAATTTTAAGAGCAATGTAAGTCTTTTATTTTTTAATGTATCAAGTAATCCTTATTTAATAATTCAAATGTGTATTTGAATTGCTAAAGTATGTTTTCTTTTTTTGTGTTGATAATGTTTACTGACTTACGATAAATATCGATAGTTTAGGAACCTGTCTAAAAAGGCGTGAAAACTATCACCTTGCATTCGATAAGCACGTTTTACCTTTTCATCTGTAAAATATCACCGGATTGCACCAAGGGGGTTGCATTAATACATAAATACTAATCAAAGTAAGTTTTTAGATTTAAACCCTTTTTATAAAAAACCCGGAAAAGAGGAAACATGCCTAAACTTCTAACTTTCATTGCGTCACAAAAAAGCTTACATAACTTACATACATTACAGAGCTTAAGTAAGCCATCAATAACATCTTTGGATTCCGGATGTATTTTCTCACGGGATTTTAATAACCCCTTTCTTTTATTTATGGTTTTTAAGTTAAGACATTAGGCAATGATATTAATCACATTTACAAACCCATCAGCTTTTGTCGCGTATGGAAGTAAAGAAAAAAATGCGACTAAAAGTAAAGTAGGCTTGTGCTATGTTTTTTTATTACAGTATTTATTTATCGTATTTATGTTAAACAGACTATTTTAGACATAAGTAAATATGAATGCTGATAACATATTTTCTATTTTTTTTGTGGAATTCTACCGTATCCCAAGTAATCCAAATTACTTAATGTGTGCCACAACTATACTTTCCTTTTTTGTTACATTACAAAATTTACTGTTTGAAACTTTTTCAAAACTTTAATTCAAGTTACAAGTTTGGACTACTCCATATGGTCATGGTACACTAGTAGCTCTACATGGGTTCAAATCTCAGAAATAGGATGACCGTATTAGTGTTTTTGTGGATCGAAACTGAAATTAGTTTTTCTTAGAATGTTTCTTTAGGAACACATACTTTCCTATTAGCAGTGAACAGTTCTTGCTTCAGATTATTCAATTAAACAGCGCAAAGCTTACTGTTTGAAAGTTTTCCAAAACTATATTTCAAGTTACAAGTTTGGACTACTTCGTATGGTCATTGAACACTAGTAGCTTGACATGAGTTCAAATCCCAGAGATGGGATGATCCTATTGGTGCTTTTGTGGTTCCAAAGGGAAATTAGTTTTCCTTAGGACGTTCTTTACGAAGACATACTTCCCTTTGAGCAATAAACACTTTTTGCTTCAGTATAATCAACTAAACAAACAGTCAAATTACAAGCATATAATGTTCTCGGCAGACGTTTTCACTGTCGGCGTATTTTTTTGGCGCTTGAGTTTTACACTGATTAAATGCGTATAAAGGTGTTTTATTCGTTGAATTGTGTAACAAATGGCTACTGAATTTCGATACCAGCTTTCAAGAATAAAGTACAAGGTTGTAATAAAATTAAATTAACTGAAGGCATTTTCAAATTTTATATTGCGCCCAAAGAGGCGTTTTTTTTAACATTTTGTGTGTTACCTTTATTTATTAAATATGTTCTTCGCACTTAAACCATAAAATTAAGTTCCACAGGAAGATTACAAAATAATTTTAAAATGAGCATATTTTTAGAATTTCTCGCACAGAGTCTCACGTGCTGGAGATAAAAATGTTTTTTCTGTACAACGTTGTCATTGCTCGCTTTGAAATCCTTGAGTTTGTTAATCGAAAATTCGTTAAAGTTTTATAAAATATGAAAACGATAATAAAGCAAATTCCAACCATGCATGCATTTATACAGATTCTTCACTATTTAATTTGTTAAAATATAAAACAAAACGATATATTTGGTGGCAACAATTTGAAAAGTGAAATAACGCTTTTAGTGAATCAACGCAAAATGCCAAAACGAAAATAATAGTCCTTCTAGGCGAATTGCCCCTTTGGACTGATTATAATATAGGCTTTTTAATTAAAATCTCTAAACATAATGTTCAGACTAATTATTATTTTAAAGCCAAGAGTTATCGTTGCGTTTTGTTATTTATGATGGACAGTTGTAATCTACTTCCTTTAGTTACAGATGTTTTTCCTTCTGAGAAACCTTTACAGAGAGAAAATATACTGCTGCTTCACATAACGAACGTAGATATCTGGGTACATGTTTAATAAAGACAAAATTTAGTTATTCAAAACATATCCATGCATTTATTTTGATAAATCATTTGCTGATAAGGGGCTTGTAACAATATATTTCCCTCAATCGACAAAAGTTTCTATTCTGCTAAGAAAGGAAAACAATGAACATACAGAAGAGATTTTCTTCAAATGTTTAATAACTGATAGAACTCACCATAATGGCGCAATAGCCTATAAAAATGTGTTTGATTAACTGTAATATATACGGTTACTTGTCAAAAAAGTACCAAATGTGTGCTGAAAAAAAATCTTCAGCTCTGTTGTTTATGTGAATTATTTTTATCATTAATTTCATTCTCACACATAATGAAAGCCGTTGGGACTCTGGAGTAATACAGAAAAAAGTATATTAGAACAGAAAGAGGCGAAAAACAAGATTGTATGTAACCCTTCTATTACCTGATATACTACAGCATCCTAGTCAATCTATCCTTTAACAAGCGCATTAATAAAAAAAGAAATAGTCTCTCAGAAAGCAAGATTCCTTGTGCCTTTACTACACTCCAAGTACATAACCATGAAAGCAAAAATAATAATTTGCCCCAAATAGGTTATTACGGCCGTTGATGACCAAGAACAGCTAAACACAGCAAGAAGAATACAAAAAAAGAAGCGGCCTCAATTTTCTCTAGGCGACCAACCACAAAGTTGGAACTTGATTGCATTTTCTAGAGGAGAATGTCTGGAAGAAAAAAAAATAGCATTATAAATTTTATTCATGTAGGAGACCTTTTTTCACTTTCATGAACACCACATCCACCTCCTGGACATACGTGAGAGCTAATGGTAATAGACAAGGAAATATTATTTGCTCGAATGACATCACGTCATCCTTTCTAAAATTCAGGAATTTAATGTCAGTAGCTAGTTGTTAGCATTACTTTTAAGGATCGATCACAGCAGCTTTCTTGAAATAAAGTTAAATAATAAATGAGATAGGTGTTTCAAGAACTGAAGTTAAAATAATAAATTAATATGTCAATAATGAAGGTTCAAATAATGACCTGATGAATTATTTAATATCTAAAAGTACGTGTTTTTAAAAGCGCTTTTCATTACATGAAGAAAATTGTGTCCTATGAGAAAGAGAAGTATGGAAACCGCGAATCATGCTACCTAGTACCTGCGAGTCCTAATACATACAAAGTGGATGTTTATTTTAACTGATTAATTTTAATCTAGTTGACAAAACCAGCAATGGGCTTGCGACTAACAGTACAATATCTGACAACTAAGTACTTTCCTGAAATGAACATAAATTTCTTAATGTAATGTTCTACATGTAATGCTTTTCTTGAGTCTTCTGCGTCTTCCAGTTTATTCCTATATGCTCTCTGTCTTCCTGAAAACGTATTAAAAAGGAGGCAAATACAAAAGCATAGAAAATAATCGAGAGATTTCTAATTATTGTAAATATGGCAGTTTAACAGATGAAATACCACAAACAGTGTTGCATAATGTCTTTATATAGTATATATCTGTAGTGTAAAAATATTTCTTCGATAATGATTGTCATCACTTAACTAATTTATATATGCCAAATATAATAGTTATTTAATGCACAGCCATATGCATATATATGTATACATACAACATAAACCCCGTCATATATAATATTCAATTATGTAATATGAATGTTCATATGTAAAACTGTGCTATTCAAAATATCATGTAACAAAAGAAACAAAAAGCTGTGTACAGAACAACAGACCCTATATGCCAATATGAGTGATTTCCTCATAAATGACCTTCAATTCCGTACGGTACGAACTAGGACGGATGCCATCTTCGCGGTGTATATCATGCAAATACTTCATTTCTTAAGATAGTAAGTACTTCTTGATTTTACGCACAGCTTATGGCGGTTATCTTATAAAATAATATGTGAAACCACTTTCACATTAAAATCAACTTTTAATGCGAAAGACGCTCATTTCTGAATTTTGATACTTTCCTTTTTGTTTATTCTGCCTCATATTTCAACTATAGTTAAAAAATGTTTAAAAGACAACAGATAAACGACAAAATAGGGATCAACTTTAAATTGATGTTAATTTTGGGAAAATGTTATGTGCATTTCATGTGTAGGACGTACGATTTAATGCTAAAATACCTTTAAATCTCGCAGGAGGAATGTGTATGCCAGATTCTCTGGAAAGGTGCATTCGCTAAAATTAATCCTAACCTAAGACTTGATTTTGCTTATCTTTAAATGGTTTGAGGAGAGTTTAGACATATCCAGTGCAGTCGGTTACTATGAGCTAATGCATAAAACTGTGTGCAAAGAAGATTGTTATATACAATTTATTTACAGAAACTATTTAAGACGATAATTTCATGGTACTTTGTCGGAAAATTGTTAAGGCACAAACACAGGCATGCTATTTCCCAAGCAAACAAAAATGTCTCTCAATAAAACGTGATTCAAAATACCTACTATCTCACATCGTACCAGCTGAAAAGGAAATTTGCATCATCATCCTTGATGAGAAGTTATTGACGAGCAAGCGAGAAAGTCATCCTAATTGTGAAGTGAATTTTCATCATCATCCCTAATGTGAATGTGCTGGTGAAGCAACAGATGATAATTTCTAGTTTCTAATTTTAGCTTCAATCTTTTTGCACGAATTTAATTCCGCTATAGCCATAGTTGTTTTTGTTTCACTTCGAGATATATGTTTTGGAAAAGTAATAAACTGGTGAAGACCTTGTTGCTTCAATTCCACATGCACATAAAAAACGCTTCCGAAGCTGTACATTAAAAACAAAACGAAAATTGCTATTGATTTCAGTTGAAAGGTTATTTCTTCTTAATTTATTCGTATTTTTTTTACGATATTACCATTAAATAATAATTAAAACGGGTTTACTATGTTAGCACTTTACTATCACTATCAGAAGATGGGAATACCGTGATTTTAAAGAAAATAATACCGTAATTCTAAAATGTTAATATCGTGATTTTAAAAAGAAAAGCATCTTAATGTTTCGTCTTTCAGCCTCCTTAGCCCCGAATATTGACATGGGGAGAAATTTTTGAAACTCACGGAAAGTTAAAAAATACACTTTAACAGCTCAGTCTTAAAGCGAACTATTTTATTACCAAACACACACGATGAACGTTTTTACTTTCCCAAACTACTATCGGAAGGAAACTGAATAAAAAATATTAAAAAAAATTAAATAATACAAATTTAGATAAAAAAAAACGACGCACCACGACGCACGGAGAAGGTATAAAGCAAATAGGACACAAATTGATATACATACAGGTTTCGACGGAAAATGCAAAATTTTACATTTTGGCTGCCAATGAATGAACGGTTGTTGCTACAGCGCATCTGATCTGCGCAACTGGTAGGATATTTAACAGGAGAAATTAAGAAATTCTTCGCGAATTTCATTTCGTGTACTCTGGTAGACAGTAACTATGCCTCGCATACAGGTGCGCGAACGATATGCGCAGATATCAGGATTAGAGAGAAGTCGTGTGGTTGGGCTCAAAGAAGCCAGTTGGTCTTATCGGCGAATATCCCCCCCCGGGGGTCGACGTAGAGAACTCTGCGAAGCTACTGGCTAGGATCTGTATCTAGGCAGTCTCGGCCACGGGGGTATACAAATTATGAACCTAGTGGTTCTGGGACCTCCGGAAAGACCATTTATTAGCCGGCCCGGGGTCTGGCATGTCTTAGAGCAGGGTGGTACTGGTAGTCCGGGGGTGAATCCCCGGGTTTGCTGGGTAATGTCCCCCTGCGACGGGCTCGCCCGAGCGACAGGTGGGTAGCAGATTGACGGCCAGTGACGCCCCAAATTGGGTGCGTTGCGCCGACCCCTCAAGGTTCCGGGAAAGAGGTTGAACCTCGGCTTCGGTTCTGCGGGGGGAAGGACCTATAGTACCATTAAATTAGAAGAACGGGGAAGCCATAAAATGTTGTTGTTATCGGCGCATAGCTCGACATTTGAGCAAGAGCGATGCCACTATTAGACGACGTTGGCAGGAATGAGTGAAGCATAACCGCACACAACGTCAAGAAGGAAGCGGCAAGCCTAGAGAAACAACAGAACGTGAAGACAGAGCGGCACTTACAGCCCCAGATGCCTCATTATTATCATCGATTGTACGTGCAACTAGTGCTTCGGTGACCGCAAGGACCATTCATAGACGGCTCACAGAAAGGGGGCTGAGGTCACGGCGTCCCTTGCGCCGACTACCATTCATATCTGTACAACGTCAAACACGTTTTCAGTGGTGACGGACTCATTCGCACTACAGTGTCACAGACTGGAGTAGAATAGTCTTTAGTGATGAGTCCCGCTTTGAACTGAGCCTCGATGAACAGCGAAGGCGAGTCTGGAGACGCCTCAGACAGCGGTGTGATACCAACCTGACTGTCTTTCGGCAGACAGGCCGCAGGCCGACAACCAGGAGTGATGGTCTGGGGCGCCATTTTATTTCATAGTAGGACCCCTTTGGTTGTCATCCGTCGCAACAGCACAGCGGTAGGTCGACAAAGTTCTAAGGCCCGTTGTGTTACCCTTCATGTCACGCCACCCTGAGCTTACGTTTCAGCAAGATAATGCCCGCCCTCACACTGCACATGTTTCTACTACTTGCCTAAGGCAAATAGTAGAAACATATGCTTGCCGAACATTACCTTGGCCAGCAAGGTCGCCGGATCTCTCTCCTGTTGAGCACGTTTGGAGCATTATGGGCAGAGCCCTCCAACCAACTCGGGATGTTGACGATCTAACGCGCCATTTGGACAGGATATGGCACGATATCCCTCAGGAGAGCATCCGCAACCTCTATCAATCGATGCAGAATTACTAAGCCGAATAACTGCTTGCAAAAAGACCAGAGGTGGATAAAAGCGTTACTGACTTTTTCTCTTTGTGAAGCTCTATCACTTCAATAAATCATCCAGTTTTTTACAAACTGTAATCATTTGTTTTTCTGTACTTGTACATCACTTCTACCGACTTTCGTCCCATTCGGATAACTCCTTCTTGGCGCGTCGTTTTTTTTTTTTTTTTTTTTTTTTTTT